>CACSLK010031729.1:931148-945578 GCA_902706635.1 Striga hermonthica | reverse complement strand
ATAAACTGAATAAACATGGTATAACATGAAAAGGCTGATTTCATGATTATTGCTCGAGAGATGTTAACTTAAAGCATGAACATAACCGTGATGCATTCGCACGGCCGAACGACTAAGGCCGTGTTATGAACACACATAACTCAAGGCTAACATGCTTATAACGTGAATAACTTAAGGTAATAAAATTACCTCTTCGAACAACTAACTAAGCGTAACAACTGATCGGAATAGTCGGCTTCCGGGCGTGACGACTCTCTTGCGTGCGGTGCGATGCCGTGCTACGGTAGCTACTAGCCGTGCGGTACTTGCGGTGTTCTCCTCCACAACCCTCAACACTCTCTCTATACTTAAGACAATATAAGGCTGAACTTTATGGAGAAATGAGGCCAAATTCTTCAACTCATAACATATATATGTATGATGACCGAATGGAAAATTTGGGATAATGAAATGCTTTGGTGTCTTTACCATCATGTGACACCTACTAATCCACCTTGCTTAGTCATCATAATTTATCATTAGTCATCACTTAGCAATACAAATGAGTGACACCTCATGCTTGCTTAAATGAAGACATTACCACTAATTTCCCCACTTAATAAAACTTACGGCCTTAGCAAAATTTGGGACAATTGTACACGGCTTTAGTGCCTTAAACATGATTAAATTATTAATTAATCACCTCATTATGTTTAATTATTAATTAAACATAATGCTTAATTACCAAAATTATTCCGAACGTAACCGGGACGTCGAAATAATTTCTGGTAATCTCGACTGAAATGACTGAAATAATTAATTCTGAAAATTAATACTCGATAACGATATTATATCGGAACTAAAACATGATTAACATGACGGGATATCGCTGACTGAATAATTAATTCCGGACTCATTAATTAATTAAACGAATCGGAATTAAATCTGGAAACTTATCCGGTTTACTGAAATAATTAAACCGAATAACATATATCGACTAATAGTCGAACTTGGAATATGACTAACTGATTGACCTGAATTTGAACATGAACATGATTATTTATTAACAAGGCTAGCTTAAAATTAAAAGCTAGTATTTTCCTTATTAATAAAATACGGGGCGTTACATTCACTATCAGGACCGGGCATGGTAGAATAATCACTAAGACTTACTCCACGCCGTCGCAATAAATACTCAATCTCAGCAATGGTTAGATTCTAGATTTGCTCTTCTCTGTTTTGAAAAAAGATAAGTTAGCATCTCAACAATTAAATAGAGTATAAACTTGTTATAATATAACTAATATAATAAAATACCATTATTGTTGAATAGTCGTCGTTGTCTGTAAAGAATGTCATCCGACAAAGATTGCAAACATCTTGTCCATACCTCATTCGGTCTACCAAACAAACAGAAACCAACAATGATACGAACATGCATCTTAGAGAGTCTGCAGATGCCCACTGACTTGCTTCAGTGATGCCGTCTATGTACTCTCTATCATCCTCCAACAAAACCTGTTCGTAGCAAGCATCTGGATATGTAATTTACTGAGCCTCTCCAACCTTCATGAAGTCCTCATGACACGTTGCACCGCGAACAACATTTACCAAACACCTCAAATAGTAATCATCCCCACACCAAGGAGGTAAATACCGCAGATGACCCATGAATGGTTGGTCTTCATTTTTTCTAGGCGTCAACTCGCGCGTTTTTTCATTCTAAATAAATTTCGACGGAATCTCAACATAAGTTAGTTCTCTTGTTGCCGGATAATATTTGTTCGCCTCAAACCATGCAAGAAATTGACTCTCCTCTACAAATGGTTTACTGAGACATTATTGAAGATTATCATCATTGTTAAAAAAAAAATTGATGCTTTCCTTTCAAATGGAAACTCAATCACTAAAGAGGAGGTTTTTTGTATTGCAACTCGTAACCCAACAAACGCCATGCAGTCACACATGAAGAAATGTACCTGCAATCATAGTACATGTTAATCTCATCCAAAGGTTTTTCAGGTTCCCCTTCAGCTGACATTTGATAGAAAGATGCCGTCACACGATCGTGGCCTTTGTTGATGTATTTGAAGAGGTACTTTATTGATCGTGATTGATTGCACCGCTCCACGTTGATGTGAGCTCCAAATTTCATTACAAGGCCTTGGTTATGGGGCAAGACATATCCATTGTCGACAACAACACCATTTTTGTCAATAGACCTCCCGTCAGCACGTCGTATGTACCGAGGATAATCTTCTTTATCAACAGTGGTTGATTCGACAAACTGTTTTGGAAAATGCTTGCTGCATTTACCCTCAATCATTCACGGCGAACCATTTCGTACCAAACTACATGGCCCGCGAATCATATGCTCCTTCTCTGCTTCATAATACAAAGGATTTGATAATTCGTCTGGAATCTCAGCTGATATGATTCTGTTAATGTCGGATGGATTAGGGTACTTGTTCTCCTTAAATAAAAACAGAAGTATATGAGCATGAGGCAATCCACATTTTTGAATCTCAATTGTGCAGACGACTGCACAAGAAAGGATGTATCAAAATTACTAATACACATTCAAATTATATATTGGTAGAGGTAAAATTAAGCAGTCTAGATACAATGATTTGTTGTAAGATAATTGGCATGAAACAATATCTCACCTGCAATCACCTTGCCAAATATCTGATTTGTATGGAAATCCCTAATCATTTCTTTGAGTTTTGATCTAAAGACTCTATAGACAATATCCGGTCGATCCTCTGGCCGTAATTTTCTCGGTTCAAGAAAACGACCAATCTCCTGCCAGTTTAGATTGCATGTAAAAGTTATAAACAAATCAGGATAACCGACCCATCTACAAATAGCCATTACATCTTGATAATTCTGAATCATATTTCGAGCTCCCCCCGTGAAAGAAGAAGGAACAATAACCCTCTTTCCTCGGGAACTGAGTTCCGTGTCCCCACGAAGAACGCCATCAACCAAACCATTATACATTTCATAATGGAGTTTCTTTTGATTGAACCGAATATATCGCAACCTCGATGTTTCGACCATGGTATATGCATCAACAATAAACTGATGATGAAGTCTTCTTGCTGAAACAATAGTAGTCGGTTCATGGTCTCTATCATGCATCCTGAAAGCAAAATACTCCAGGACACTGACATGTTGTCGTCCATCTTCACTTGATCTTTTTCCTTCAGCGAAGAGTATGTCTTCTCGGTAACCATCCTCACCATAAGGAAATAATAGAGGATATTCTAGTTACAGATAGGAAGCGTTGAGCTTATTTATACGCTTTAGAGGACCACTTTTGGTTTCTACCATGTCTCTCTCACCCATTGATTGGTCAAAATCGCCAACAACCAACACAACAAGTTTAGAACTGGTTGGGAGGTTATACCGTCTAGCATCGTTATATATTCGTCCAATCAGATGAACTCTAACATTAGCCTCTCCAAGCTCCTGCATTCTGTCTCTCGCCATACGAAATGATTTAACAGTTTCATTATTTTGGTCTAGCATTTGTTTCAAACCAGCAATAATACCCTCGTGCAATTTGGTATCATCAGATCCTTTCCTGCCGCATAAATAAAAGGCCTAATTGCCGGTAAAATCACGACCTTACAACTTTTTGCCGTTTTAACCAAACTTTTGGAATTTGGCAAACATAGCACCACTTTGTCAAATTTTGGCAATTCGAAGCACAGGGCCTAATTTCGGGCCTTCTCTGCTGGTGTGGCTGTTGACGTGGCAATTTATGTTGATGTGGCGCTTCTATGCTGGAATAGTGGAAATTTATGCTGACGTGGCGCTTCTATGCTGATTTGGTTGCTGAGTGGAAATAAAAAATTTAAGCGGCACAGGGGATCGAACTTGAGACCTCCAAGTTGTATGTGAACATTATAACCACTACACCACTCCAAGTTGTGTTTTAAATTTAGTAGCAATTAAAATATGAAGACACTAGGTATGAATAATTCAAATTAAATTTAAAAGTTGATATAGCCCTACAAAGATATACCGATCCAAAGGCACTCTCTCTCTCTCTCCGACTTGAAGGTTATCAACTCCTCCCGCGCATCGACTCGGGACGAGAGGATGCTTAAGTCGACTTCGTTCAAAGTCGATCCGGCCGTAAAGCAGAGTATCGGAAAAGTAGACCCTGTACAGGTCGATTCATAAAGGTCGACTTGAGTCGGTCGACCTTCTTAGAAGTCGACATATATTCGAGAATCTACAGGAACATGACCCCTAAACAGTAAGAAAATGAGTTGTTAAAGGGGTACTCGAGGTCGACGCCCCATACCTCGACACATAAAGCATGCAGTCGACTCCATACACTTGGCGTATTCATTAGAACCCCTTGTCCATCTATGAATAAGAAGGAATCTGGAGGATGACTCAGCAAGGAGGGGAGATGAATCGACCGGGGCAATTTGGACTTTTTAGGATCACCGACTTGGGGGCATTTTGGGCATCTCAGGTAAATTCTCCCTCCTATATAAAGGAGAAGAGGTAGCCCTAAACCCTAACTCTCCCATTCATTCCATACTCTCCTCCATTATTGCTGCTGCTCTCTCAGAGCAGCTCTCTCCATCTCCTTCACATACTAACTTGAGCGTTGGAGGCTCTACGCCGGAAACCCCTCCGGCGTTGAGTTTCTTGCAGTTGTTCTCGCGGTTCAGCAATGGTTTGGAGGCTATCGAGTCAGATTTGAGCCCATTCTCATCGGTTCGTTCTAGATCTGAGCCCATTTTCATCAGTTTGCTCCAGATCTGGGAAGAGACCCATCATTTTGGCGCCGTCTGTGGGAAGTTCTTGAAGGAATTAAGAGCTTCGCACCTAGCTCCGATCTGTCGCCGATGGCTGAGAAGGAAGGTTTGCAGAGGAATTTGAACGAGGAATTTAGGGGAGCCTGGACGGACAGGAGACCGCCTTCTCTCTCCGCTCCTAGACCTCCGGTGATGCAGGTACTGGGGATACTACCGTTTGGAGGACCTCCACCTCCGGGAGTGAATCTGGGTGGAGAAACGCCTACTACTCCGCCCGGAGTGAAGGTGCCGGTGCTGACCTCAGCAGGAGCAAGCCAAAATCCCAATACGGGCGGAGGAGAACCAACGGAGATGTCTCGACGCGCGGGAAAGCAAATCCTGGAAGGGCCAAAACAAACGCTCATTCGATCTCGGGTCGAGGAGCAAACGGTAACAATGACGAGAGATGAGATGCAAAGGATGATAGCGGAAGCAGTGGCAGCTCAGCTGAAACAAGCTCAGCCCGAGCAACCTAGGGTCGAGCCACTGAGGATCGAACAGCTAAACATCGAACGCGAACAGCAGGCCCGGTCCAACGAGAGGGAGAATAGGAGGGCAGAGGAGGAGGCTTCCTCTATCAGGACTGTTAACCCGCAAGCGAGGGATGAAGCGCTGGAGCAATTGCTGGCCCAAGTGCGTGATTTGCAAGCGCGGGTCGAGGGGAGAAAAACTAGCGGCTCGAGTGGACATCCGTTTTCACAGCATATCCTTGACGCTGACCTACCACAAGGCTTCCGTGATTTAAATATAAGCTATGACGGGTCGACCGACCCATCTCGACATATGAGGAGTTTCGAGAATATGGCGGTGCTCCATCGCTACAACGATCCAGTGCAATGTCGAGCTTTCCTGACAACTTTACGAGGTTCCGATCAGGACTGGTTCCACCAGTTACCAGCAGGAGCTATCAAGGATTTCGAGGGGTTCAGCTTAAGTTTCCTCAACCAATTTGCTAGTGTCAGGCCACAAGAGAAGTCGTATTTAACACTGATGGGCATACAACAGAAGGAAGGTGAGTCGTTACAAGATTATGTGGCGAGATATACACGGGCATGCGTCGAGGTGCCCAGAGAATCAGAAGAAATAAAGGCGGGGGGCTTGACCCGAGGGCTATTGCCAGGCTTGTGTAGGAACTCTTTGGCTAAGCGCCCCGGTAGAACGTTTGATGAGGTGCTCGGGAGGTGTGCGAAATACATGAACGTCGAGGAAGCAGAGGCCGACTTCTCGCAGTCGGCTAAGACGATTAAAATAGACCCCGGAGACGAGAGAAAAGAAAAGAGTTTCTTCGACTGGAGAGAGAAAGGGGTCCCCGCGAGCAGAAAGGGAGGGACGGCCTAGAAGTTGGAGGCCAGCTCATTACACCCCTCTGGTGGCCCCACAAGCTAGGATCCTAGAAGTTATGGAAAGGGAGATTCGTGATAATGTGGTAAGATGGCCCAAGACAAGGAATGACGGGCCAACGAGGCCTAAGAGCAACCTATATTGTCGATTCCACAAGGATTACGGACATAACACTGACGATTGCTGGCACCTCAAAGACGAGATAGAAAGATTGATAAAGGAGTTCATATACAAAGATCGAGAGAGGACAAGTCGAAGGAAAGAAAGGAGTAAGAGTCCTCGCAAGAGGACAAGATCACCAGAAAAGGATGAGCTCCCCTTGAAGAGAGGAATAATTCACATGATCTTTGGTGGGCCGACTGACGGTGATTCAAACCGTGCAAGAAAAGCGTACTCTCGAGGAAAGCATGCCAAAGTCGAAATACAACAAGTCGATGAGGGGGGTCCGGTGATGAATTTTGGGCCGGCGGATGTAGGAGAGGTCGAGAGGTCTCACAATGATGATCTAATGATAACCGCCCAAGTATCGGGCTACGAGGTGCAAATGGTTTTCGTCGATACTGGAAGCTCGGTAAATGTGATCTTTTATGACTGTCTCAAAAGGATGGATCTCGACATCGAACTGGCACCCTTGCACACATCTCTTTTTGGGTTCAACGGCTCGGAGGTCACGCCCTTAGGAGAGACCACGCTTGCCGTCGTCCTAGGGGAAGGAGACTTGAGAAAGGTGAAGATGATAAGATTCATGGTGGTCGATGTCGAATCGGCTTATAACGTGATCCTCGGGAGACCAGCACTGAACACTTTCTAAGCTGTGGTGTCAACTTACCATATAAAGTTGAAATTTCCAGTCGGAGATCGGGTGGGAGAAGCTGGAGGAGATCAAAAACTATCCAGAGCATGTTACCAGGTAACGGTAAAAACGAACAAACGAATGGAGGTAAAAGAAGGAAAGAAGTCGGGATCGAACGAAAAAAGGCCGAGGGGGAGTGATCTCGAACCACACGGAGAGTTGATGGAGATTCAGATCGGAGAAAGAGAGGACCAAACCACCAAAGTTGAGAAAGAATTGGAGGGGGAGTTAAGGAGACAGTTGGTGGAATTGTTGAAGGAATTTAGAGACATCTTTGCTTTCTCCCCAGAGGAATTGACAGGAATCAATTCGGAGGTCATGGAACACAAGCTCAATGTCGATCCTCTCAAAAAACCCGTCAAGCAACGACTCAGACATCATGGGGCTGAGATAGACAATGCAATCGAGGTCGAGGTGGATAAGTTGCTGAAAGCCAAGCACATCAAAGAGATCCAATTCCCCGAATGGATATCCAACACTGTGATGGTGAGGAAAGCATTGAACAAATGGCGTATGTGTATCGACTTTCGCGACTTAAACTTGGCATGTCCCAAAGACCATTACCCTTTGCCGAGGATTGATCAACTAGTCGATTCCACAGCTGGTTGCGAACTGCTAAGCATGATGGATGTCTCCCAGGGATATCACCAAATCCCATTAGCCCCCGAAGATCAGAGCAAAGTTAGCTTTGTCGCAAGTAAAGGGACGTATTGTTATGTCGTCATGCCCTTCGGGCTAAAAAATGCAGGGGCAACGTACCAGAGATTGATGGATCGAATATTCAAGTCGCAGATTGGACGCAATATGGAGGTATATGTGGACGACATCCTGGTGAAAAGTAGGTCCTCGACTTCACATGTAGAAGATCTGAGAGAAGCTTTCAAAACACTAAGGGCATATGGGATGAAGCTGAACCCAAGTAAGTGCGCCTTTGGAGTAAGGGCAGGACGATTCCTGGGCTATGTCGTGACTGAGAGAGGCATCAAAGTAAATAAGGACAAAGTGCAAGCCATACTCGACATGGCCCCGCCAAAGAATTTTAGAGAGGTGCAGGTCCTGACAGGTCGAATTGCAGGTCTAAGTCGGTTCATAGCTCGAGCTGCGGAAAGGAGTTTCTCATTCTTCAAGTTACTTAAGAAAAAAGCTTTTCAGTGGAATGACGAGGCTCAAATGGCGTTTGAGAAGTTGAAGGAGTTTTTGAGCGAGCTACCGTTGTTAACAAAGCCAGAGCCGGGCGACGAGTTAGTACTCTACATCTCGGTGGGAATATTTTCCCTAAGTTCTATATTACTGCGAGAAGCTGGAGGGGCCCAGCAGCCGATCTACTATACAAGTCGAGTACTTCAAGGTGCAGAGGCGAGATATTCCGAAGTCGAGAAGGCCGCCTTAACATTAGTAATCACAACCAAAAAATTGAGGCCAAATTTCCTGAACCATGTGATAATAGTAAGGACGAATTTTCAGCTCGGAGAGACCTTGGGTCGACCTACTGTGTCGGGTCGACTCGTAAAGTGGGTGGTCGAGCTCAGCGAATATTCCATCAAGTATGAACCACGACGAGCTATAAAAGCCCAAGCTCTGGCCGACTTTATCCAAGAAGTGACTAAGGGAGCAAGCAAAAAATGGATAATGCACGTTGACGGGTCCTCGGCAGCCAAGGGATCTGGTCTGGGAGTTGTCCTAGTATCCCCCAAAGGCGAACAGCTCGACTTCGCCATCAGAATGGGGTTTAAGGTCTCGAACAACGAAGCAGAGTACGAAGCTCTAATTAAGGGGATTCAACTGGCAGTCGGTGGCGGAGCAACGGAAATCATGGCACATTCCGACTCACAGCTCGTTGTGGGGCAAGTATTGGGAAATTGCGAAATCAAAGAGGATCAAATGATAAAATATGTCGAGGAAATTCAGAGCCTGGTGCAAGGCTTAGAAAGGTTTGAGCTAACGCAAGTGCCTCGAGAAGAGAACAAGCGAGCTGATTGGCTCGCAAGAATCGCAAGTTCAAATGAAGGAAATATTGGAAATCATATTACCACACTGCACTTAGAAGGGAGTGTCCTAAGTGAGACAATGGAGGTCGACGAAAAACAGGATTGGCGAAGAGCAATTCGCGAGCTATTACAAGGTCGAGTGCCAGAAGGAGATAAGCAGGAGGCGGAGAAAGCAGCTCGATATCTGAGTAAATATTTTGAGATCGAAGGAGTCTTATATAAGAAGTCAATGGTCGGACCCCACCTGCGATGCGTTTCCGAAGAAGAAGGGGATCATGTCTTGAGGGAGATCCATGAGGGGTGTTGCGAAGCGCATATAGGATCGCGAGCCCTAGCTGGCAAAGCCCTTCGAGCAGGCTATTATTGGACCAAGATCTGAAAAGCAGCCGAACAATTGGTACAAGGATGCCAGATGCCAACGCCATGGTCGAATCCCCCACATTCCAGCCGAGGTAATGATGACAATCAACTGTCCAATCCCTTTTGCTCAATGGGCAATCGACTTGGTAGGCCCATTGCCAATGGGAACAGGGCAAAGAAAATTCATGGTGGTCGCCGTCGACTACTTTAGTAAATGGGTGGAGGTAGAGCCTTTGGCAAAAATCACCGAGGACAAAATGATACAATTTCTGTTCAACAATATCTACTGTCGATTCGGGATCCCAAAGATCTTAATTTTGGATAATGGAACACAATTCCAAGGGAAGCGGATCCAGGCGTGGTGTATCGACATGGGGATCAAGCAGCGATTCGCCTCAGTTGCGCACCCACAGGCAAATGGCCAAGTCGAAGTGACAAACAGAACCATCCTGTAGGGACTGAAGAAAAGATTGGAAAAAGCATCTGGTGCCTGGGTCGATGAGCTGACAACGGTCCGATGGGCCTATAGGACGACCCCGAGGAGTTCAACAGGGCAATCACCATTCCACATGGTTTATAGAATGGACGCTCTATTGCCCATCGAAGTCGGCTTGGAATCTCACAGGTCGACATTCTATGAGGAAAAGAACAATGAAGAGTTAGCAAAAAAATCCCTCGACATGATAGAAGAGGTGCGAGAGGAAGCTTGGCTGCGATCCGTGGAGTATAAGCAGAAGATGCGTGCAGCCTTCGATAAGAAAGTCCTAACCAGGCGGTTTCAAGCAGGAGACCTCGTCTTAAAGCGGGCTGACGCCCTCAAGCATGTTGGGAAACTAGAAGCTAACTGGGAAGGACCATACACAGTCATAAAAGTGCTTGAGAGAGGTGCGTACTAACTCGAGGATGCAGAAGGTCGACAACTACCGCGATCTTGGCACGTTATCCATCTCAAACGTTTTTATGCTTAAAGAACAATGTTTCGAGTTTTCCTTTTGTACTGGGCAACGATCAAATTATATCCAGTAATGAAATAAATTTTGTTTACGCTTCTAATATGTCTCTATATTTACGCATCGACTTTTTCATGATTGCTGAATGAACTGTCTTTTTTGAAATGACTATATAGCCGACCAACTACGTCGACTACGAAGTCGACCTAAACAACTACGAAGTTGTATGCCTCGAGTGGAATCTCGGCAAGGCTATGAAGCCTACGACTATGAAGTCGACCTAAACAACTAGGAAGTTGTATGCCTCGAGTGGAATCTCGGCAAGGCTATGAAGCCTACGACTACGAAGTCGACATAAACAACTACGAAGTTGTATGCCTCGAGTGGAATCTCGGCAAGGCTACGAAGCCTACGACTACGACGTCGACCTAAACAACTACGAAGTTGTATGCCTCGAGTGGAATCTCGGCAAGGCTATGAAGCCTACGACTATGAAGTCGACCTAAACGACTACGAAGTTGTATGCCTCGAGTGGAATCTCGGCAAGGCTACGAAGCCTACGACTACGAAGTCGACCTAAACAACTACGAAGTTGTATCCCAACTACGGCACAAATAGGAATTAACTACACGACCCACTAAATAGAATTATGAACAGCGGCAAAAAACTTAGTTTAACAGCTGTGAAGCTGTTGAAACCTTTGCTCGACTTCAACCAGCTCGCACGAAGGGGTTGGGAGAAGGCGACTCAAAAAACTTAGTTCAACAGCTGTGACGCTGTTGAAACCTTTGCTCGACTTCGACCAGCTCGCACGAAGGGGTTGGGAGAAGGCGACTCAAAAAACTTAGTTCAACAACTGTGAAGCTGTTGAAACCTTTGCTCGACTTCGACCAGCTCGCACGAAGGGGTTGGGAGAAGGCAACTCAAAAAACTTAGTTCAACAGCTGTGAAGCTGTTGAAACTTTTGCTCGACTTCGACCAGCTCGCACGAAAAGGTTGGGAGAAGGCGACTAAAAAAACTTAGTTCAACAGCTGTGAAGCTGTTGAAACCTTTGCTCGACTTCAACCAGCTCGCACGAAGGGGTTGGGAGAAGGCGACTCAAAAAACTTAGTTCAACAGCTGTGAAGCTGTTGAAACCTTTGCTCGACTTTGACCAGCTCGCACGAAGGGGTTGGAAGAAGGCGACTCGAAAAGCTTAGTTCAACAGCTGTAAAGCTGTTGAAACCTTTGCTCGACTTCGACCAGCTCGCACGAAGGGGTTGGGAGAAGATCCGACAGCAAATTTAGTCGACCTTAATTGTTGCAAACAGCCATAGCACTTTAATAACTAAAAAAGCAGCAAAAAGCGATGAACGAGACGAAAAAGGAAATGATCGATAATATGCATAAACCCATTACAAGTAGAGTCGCCTCGACCTTTACAAGCTTGAAAATAGGTCGAGGACGACAAGTTAAAAACAAAACAACAAAACAAAGCAAAATGAACATAACGGGCACAATCCCAAGACGGAACAAATAAATTCAAGACTCAGCATCCGACTTGTTAGCAACATCAACACCGTCGTCGATGATTGTGGCGGTTTTCTCAGCGTCGGTTCCCCCTTGCTCTTCATTATGCACGTCGACAAGCGGTTCCGTGCCCTGCTCGACCTCCCTCTCGAATCCCAGATGATCAGCCCCGCTCGGTTGGACTAAGTTGATCGGACCAAACAAAGGGGTTGGAGGGACTTCGAGTTGAGAATTCAGCCCAACCTCGAAGATGGCGCGAGCCTCGAGGCCCAACCACCACGGGCGACCATCAGGGATGGAGTCATCGTCCGCATAGCCCACTGGGTCGGGGAGAGTTTCTTTCAGGGCCACTTTGTCGACTTTCCCAACTAGCTCGGTGTTTGCCACCGTGGACTCCCAGGCCGAGAAGGCAAAGTCAAAATATTCAATAGCAGTAGGGACCAATTCGTCAAGAAAGTCGGGGGATTTGCAGAAGGCCTTGACGACCTCCTTGCGATAAGTCTCCACGAAAATCGAGCCCATTGGAGACTTCAAGAACGACTTCCGTCCTTCCTCGACACCGGTCTCCCTCTCGGCCAGGATTTCCTCGCGGGCCTTCTCAAGGTCGACCTTGAGCTTCTCGCTGATATGACAAGCCACGGCCTTGTCAGCCTTAAGCTTGTCGACGAGGGCCCTTGCGGCCTCCAGGTCTTCCTTCAGCTCCTCGATTTCTTTGCGCTGAGCCGCGCATTTGTCCTCAAGGGACTTAGTAGAAACAGCAGGGGCCCTGCTGCACTCCTCGAGGCAGGGGAGCGCTGCTGCCAGAAACTGCGAGAATACGTTTCAAAGATGGATAAGACAAGTCGAAAATATACATAATCAAAGGGCCAGTAAAGGGAAAGAAAGATACTCGACCAAGCATTTGAGTAGCATAGCAAGAGCGTTCACAATTTTAGCATGATTGACTAGTTCACGGTCCCTTATTATCCGACGATCACTGTAAGTGTGCTTATTAAGCTCCTCTAAGAGCTTTTCAAAGTCCGCGGACCGAGGTCGGTTCTTTTGCTTCACTTGTTGGGACCTATGAGGATCTCGATATGCACAAATCACGGATAAACATTCAAACGTAAACCTATGCGCAGCAAATCTAAAGGTTTGATGTAGAAAACTTACGGCTTAAAATTTATGTAGATCTGACTGGCCCGAACGGATGACCGCAAATCAAATCTTCTCGGAATTGAACAAACTTGACCAATCCAGGAAGCTGACGTCACGACGAAGTCAACGGCGTTGACCGGTCGGAAATCGGAGCATCCACGCGCTCTCACGCGCGCGTGTGAGTCCACGCAGCAGCAAACTTCGTGTGGCGCGTGTGGGCGCATGCGGCGGCAGCTGGCGGCGATCTCGACGGCGATCTCTCCGACTCGTCGTCCTGGTCGTCGTGGTATGGTCACTTGCTGGTTTTGGTCTCCGGTTTGAATGGATGATAGATTTGATTGGAATCCCGTATATACCTTAAGATCTTCTACTGTATTCTCAAACAGCTATCTAGATCTTGTATCAGTGGAGCACAAGAAATAGAACAACTCCTTGGAAGAGAGAGAGAGAGAGAGAGAGGGCGGACGAATTTCCCAAGGTTATGGGATTGTGTCTCTTTTCCAAGAGCCTAATGCTGTATATATAGAGCTACAGTAGGGACCCTAAGGAGAATAGGATAAGGGCTTCTAATATATTAATACTGTGGAGCAACCCCACAATTAATATATTAATAATATTAAAGTCCACCACAATAATATTATTGCACTCCCTTTACCTATCCCAAATTACATTTGAGACTCCTTATTATAATTATCCAATTTACCTCCCCATGTTTAAGATATAATGTCCATTAATTAATTCGATCACTAATAATCAAGAATTAATTAATATATTATATTACCGAAGCTAGCGCTCGCTCATAGCATTCATATTATGCCGGAATAAATCCACCTGCAGGGTTTAGCATAATATTCCTTCATGAACTCACTTCGGGGACATCATCAGACTAATGCACATGGTGACCGTAAATATCCTAATAGTACATCGAACACATAATGTCATTACCCAATTCATTAAGTACGTCGACCCGACTTGGATCTCACCCAAAGAATCAAAGCAACAACAATTATGTGCATTTGCCTATTTAATATCTTACGGGTTAAGAGCACGCAATAATTATGTAACACCCCACCTTACTGTAAAATCAGAGTTGCGCAATTATTCGCAAAGTCTTTGAAAACTAAACATTTTTACTTTGCGAAACTGATTTGGGGTGCTACCGTGAAAAATCGTTACTTAACTTTAGAAAACCGTTGTTTTAATTTAATAAAAACGTCCGGTTACTGAAACTTTATTTTCTTAAAAGTTCGTCAAAATATAATAAGTTCGTCAAAATCATCAAAACTTTGTCAAAAGATCGTCAAAATGTAAGCGGAAGCGTAAGTCATAGTTATACAGTCCAAAACACATATATATAAATATCCTCAAAGTCCCGTCATGCCCCGTCAAGTCACGCTCCCGGCCCGACATCCTGACCTGAAAAACATGAATATACTGGGGAGTGAGCACTAAGGCACTGTGCTCCGTGGAAACTCATACTAATGTAAAA
>CACSLK010031729.1:904415-919164 GCA_902706635.1 Striga hermonthica | reverse complement strand
GACTTAATTTTATTTATTGAACTATTGTTTGTGCTTACTAGTTAATGAAAGAAATTTTTTCCTGTTCATACATGTTCCTCTTAATGTGAGTGCTAATTAAATAGTGTTATACAGTTTGTAAGATTTTCACATGAACCTCCTGAATTTCCCCCTTCCCGTTGGTTTTATCATTAGATAATTTGCCACCTGAGATTTCATGTGGATTGACAACCATGTCTTGATGCTCAATAAAACTGGTTTCTGTGTCCTGAGTTAAAGTAGTTGCCTTAGTATTCTCTGAAAGTACATGGACAGAATCCATGGGTGTCTCCACCTCTGGTTCTTCCTTCCACAAAGCATTTTCTGTGGTGTGTGCCTTCTGTAAATGGTGGATTTGCACTTTCATTTACCAATTGTTCAGTGCGTTCAGTTTGGGAGAAATCGGTTGTCTCTTGTGCTTCTTTGTATGGGGTAGTTGTTGCGGTATTCTGCAGTAACAATAAACCACCCATTAAATCCATTTAGTTAGTATAATAAGATATGACTTGATTGCAGGACATGTGCTTTTCTGATAATAAAGTGTATTTACTAGTATGATTCTGACCTTATCTTCAAGATTTCCTTCCTTCAGACCAGTGTTATCATAAAATTTATATATGATAAAATTTATATATGATCTATTTCTTGGTTGTATAGTATGGACTCTCATGTCGGATTTCAGTTGTACGTGCCTTTGACATTAATATATTAATATCTCCATTTTTTATAAATTTCCTGCTCAGAGCATGAGTAGCACACTTTTAGTTGACAGGCTGTGTAACACTCATTATGTGATTAATTATTCTAATATATGTATTGTGCAGGTATTAACAACGAGTCAACTGATTCGTCGATTGAACAATCGGGCGACAAAGGCCAAGATGCTAATTTTTTAAGAGTGTTGTGATATTTTTTCATACGTTATCTATATGTGGCATATGTTAATATGACGATATAGGTGCACAATCAGTCGTTGACGGTGGATCAGTTGGACCTACAGTAGCTCCGATAGGTATATTGTTGTAGTGTGGTCTATGAATGTCAGTTATTTTTGTTGTGTTCGTAACTTTTTTCAATCATCTCAGTGACGCGTCGTCGTGCGAGTTTAAATTTATCTCAACAAGAAAATGTACCACAAGATGCCGACCATGCACAGGGAGGTACGCATATGTTTATTATATATTTTTTAGCTATAATACGTTTATTAGTTGCTCCGTTCATTTAAATTTGTGTTCTTTATGTCGCAGCCATCAGACAGAACATCGATGCATAGAAACAACCTAAGAAACACGAAAAACGTGTAAACACGACTGGCCCTTCGGACGAAAATGATTTCGTTGATGGCGCGCCTCGACGGGATAGTGATTTAAATGTGGTGGCACGAGATGGTATATTAACATTCAGTTATTTATATTCTATCTCCATATACATGAGCCTTGAAAATTTAAATAATTTTATTACCTGTACGTATTATGCTCATACAATGTTTGATAAATCGCAGCAAACAAGCGTAAGATTGTTGCACCGATTCAGGCAAAGGGACGTGTGAAACGTGCAAAAATATCTAGACTGCCAGAAAGCGAGGATGCCAATCAGACTTAAACAGAACGTTGTCGAGAGACGATAATGAAAGATGGTATAAAGTTCTACATCTCGTGAACACTGTATTTGTTTTCATTACCCCAACACTTGATTGCATAAAAAGTTTATTTAACTTCCAAGTAATGGAAGAGTGCAGCGGAACGTTAAGGGAGAAGGTGGTACGCATTCATTGAAAGATACCCGGGCAGAAACCGATGATGCATTCCCGACCATCCGCACGAAAACATCACCAGCAATATTCGTGAAGGCGGTGTCCAGTTTGTCCGAAGACCAGAAACATGCAGTCCGTGTATTGGGATTCGGATGCTTGCTCGATTTGACGATAACAACAACCCCGACGAAAATGGGATATTGGCTGGTTGATAATTTAAACCTACCGGAAGCTGCAATTATATGATGGGGGAAAGATCCACGTGAAGAACGATGTGTACAGTGTGCTGGGGCTACCCCGTGGAACTATCGAGGTCACTAATAGGAAGAAAAAGACAGAGTCAGGAGCGTTAAAAGAATGAGCCGATATGTATAATGTCAGCATTGCCACCAAAATAACAGCTACAAAAGTGTTGGAGATGATTCAAACTTGTGATAGAAGCGAAGAATGGTTTAAGCGTCATTTTGTTGTGCTCGTCGTTACGTGTTTGTTCGAGAGCTCACAGAATGGAGTAGCGAGTTTACGCACAGTTCACTTGCTTGATGATTTGTCGAATGTCAGCAAGATGAACTGGTGTGCATACCTGATTCGGTGGCTGGTGGGTGCTAAATAATCATGGAATGCTAATCAAAAGCGCAAGAATTTCACTGGGCCGCTGCTATTTTTGACGGTAAGTGAATTCGATCATTGATGACGCTTACTTTATGTACTTTCTTGTTTTTTTCCACCTTGTTTGTTTGTTTGTTTGTTTGTTTGTTATTTATTTATTTGTATTTTATTGTGTTCTTTGGTTTGTGCAGCTGTTTTATGTCGATAAGGTTGTGTTATCGATTAGAACCGTAGCGAGATCACTACCGATTTTCAAATCATGGAATAACGGATTGCTAAAAGCGAGAGAGCGAGACGAGATTGCGGCTGGCGCATTTAGGAGAGGTTATGTGGATGACGACGTACGTGTGTCTGATGCTCGTCACCGTGCCGAAATACATGATGGCAGCCCCAGTGGTAATGACATGAACTGTGCGTCGAAACTCGATGTCCAGGTAAATATACATATTAGTTTATTTTACTATGTGTCTTCTCTTTTTTCATTTTATTCATTATTATTATTATTATTATTATTATTATTATTATTATTATTATTATTATTATTATTATTATTTTTGCATGATACGCTTATGATATTATATTTATTGCAACAATTAACAACCTACGGTGCAACAGGTGTAGTAATAATGTGCATACTGGCCCTTTATTACGATGTGATATGTGTTTATGAAACGTGTATTTAGTGCACTAGATACGTAACATTTGTGCAATATGTGTAGTTATTTGTTGCAGTTTGGTATTGTTGGTTCCATATGTTGTTGCATGACTTATTTGTTTGCATCTTATGGTTGACATTCTCGTATTTTACACATTTAATCGATTCGTTTTACCATTTTATTTGTTTCAGGCGTTTATGCGGGAATTTGCATCAAAGAAGCGTGTTCTTGCCACGGCTGGTATTGAAGTTATAAAATTGGTTGAGAATGCACCGCGAGATCTGTTGGGTGACGAGAATTTCACGAAAATGCAAGGTGCGGCACAGAAGCTGCTTGGTATTTGTAATGAAGATTCTAAAGGAAAGGGCAAACAACATATGCCTAGTCAACCTAGCTAGCATGCCGCCACTTGCCCTGATGAGTCCTCCTTTAAGGCACCAACTCAGATTGTTGACGACGATTTCTAGAATAACCCTGAGAACCTAGCTACCCTAGATGCAATTGTTGACGCTGTTGCACGTCGTGACCGTTTCAAAAGGATCAAAATGATGAGGATGCACAATGAGGGCTCTAGCTACAGCTTGGGGCTGAGGCTTTCATCAGACGAAGAAGACGATGCCGCGGATATAAATTGTTGTCATACTACTGGTCCAAATGTGAGTGTTGGACATCAAGTAGACGAAGTCGCAGTCGGAGAGCCTTCCAGTGTACATGTGCCATCAGGTATTTGATTTTATCATTTTACGTAACTGATATTATCACCTGATTGTTGTTTTATACACGCGTTTGATGACTTATATTATTTTTCTTTTTTCTTTTTATTTTCTTAGCTGATTGTGACGCAGTGGTTAATGAATCGATCGTCGATACGAATCATTATTGCGTGCAAGGTATATACCTTATATATTGTATATATACATGTCTTTTTTACTGTTCGTTGTGATTGTATTCAAGTTTGTCATTCGTGATGACTAGGTGCCGATGGTGATGTGATGGTTGATACTGGTGTTGCTGATGGTGGTGCTGTTGATGTCGGTGTTGCTGATGTTGGCATTGTTGATGCTGGTAGACCAAAAAGGAGTCCCAAGTTAAGTAGCTTATTAATATCACCTTTCAAACAAAGGTGTATTGACGTGGTTAAGAATCTCGACAACCAGGAAAATATGGTCGTTAATTGGGTTCTGCAGACATATCACGAGTAAGATATATGTTGCGCCATTGTGTTATTCTTTTTATTTAATCAGCTTTATTGTCTAGCTTAATTATATTTTCCGTTATTGTGGGCTGGCATTTTTTTTTATACGCAGTGATGTGATTATATATCAGTCTCTGTCTCGTGATTATTCTGTGAAGAGAGATGTGGTGGCATGCTTGGCACCAAATATGCCAATCAACGAGGCCCTTATCGATCTGTGGGCTCGTATAATGAATTGCAATGAGAAAATCAAGAGTCGTGGTTTGGTAGCATGTTTCTTTGCAACCACGTGTCCGTGTAATGAGGTGCATCGCGATATATTTTGGTGAATTAGAAGCATGCTTACAATTTTTTTTTTCATGTCTTTTTGTTTCATTAATGCTTACCATTAAATTTTATGAATCTCAGCTGTTTTTGAAGGGTAAGAGAAAGAAGGACAAAAGTGACAAGAAGTTTGTGGAGATGCTGGATTCAGAGATCATACGAATGTGTGGCCATAACTCGAAGAAAATTTCTCTGATATCCTCAATTCAATTATTGTATTTTGGTTATTGATCATAACGAGCGGCATTACATTATTATTATTTACCTTTGTTTGAATTACAGTATGTGTTCCCTGTGCACTCTGGTGGTTTCAGCGGGCTGTTTTGCATTTCGCTGGACACTCAGAAGCTATCAATCTTAGATAGTGCTGACTTTTGTAAAGATGCCTCAATCAAGAAATCTGTCTCGTCGCGTGTTAAGATTCTGGTAACGAATATCCCCACTTGTAGAAAGTTAGCCTTTTGTTTTATCATGTGGTGTGATTGTTCTGTTTTTATTTTTATTTTTTTATCTTTTAATTCTTTACTTACTTTCCTTTTGTCTTCTTTTTGTTTTACATGTTAACGTGTATATTTGTTGCAACAACAATCACTTTCAAAGTGCATAGAACACGAGGGTATGTCGAAGTCTTCAAAAGATGTCGCACTGTCGATTCCGGACTTCATTGATATATCGTGGACTTAAGGGGTTGACGTAGTGGATGCTGGCGTCATAACAATGCGTCACATGGAGACATTCAAAGGACGTGTTACGAAAAATTGGAATCCGGATGTGAAGAAGACTGACAAGAGGCAGATTGACCTCATGAGGAAACGTTATTGCTACGTCATCGCGTTCGCTCCATACAACAATGTGAAAGATACTAACCTCACTGAATCAAAGAGGTTCCAGTTGAAGAAAGGTGTTCCTGCATGATGTGATGTTCGTTTTTTTGGACACATTAGTCGTATTTGCTGGCATATTTTGCTCTATTACATATACATGTAGGACTTGACGTTTGGTACGCCCGTCCGCCACTTGATGTTTGTTTGCTTCTAGCACTGTTGTTTTGGATGACTATTCTAGTAGTTTGTCGTGACTTGTTTTTGTCGTTTTTTTGGCATGGTAGCACTTTTATCTTTTGTTTTGTGGTGGATGAACGACGCGATGCGGTTATAAATATTATGTAGAACATGTGTTCGGTTCAAGGTTTGTGGATTACGAGACGGAGTTACTGATGTTATTTTGGTGCGCGTATATAAAGTGCGACGTTACATTCTGTAAAGTGCTACGATGTGATGTACAGTGTGCAATGTGACGATATATAAAGTGCACTAGTGTAGCATATACATATTGCTCGTGTCGCCAGACGTGTGATTGTTGTGATGTTGACTTGTTGCAATAACAAACAATTATATTGTATTTTTTCATCAGAAAATACATGTATGTATTAGATTGTTATAGGGAACGATTTCGTAACTGTGTAAATACACGGGGCCATACACAACTTTCTTTAATATACCGTTCATACACTTTCCATATGGTATCAACCCATGATTGAATCACCGATCAGAGCTTTTCACGTGTCGACTACATATTTCATATCGTATCACGTCTTTTTCCGAACTAATAATATTCTCAATGTGCAAACACATCTGACGAAAAAAGAGTGCAGCACGACGCTAACAAGTGCAACGCAATATTCATAAAAGTGCGACGTATTATAAAAAAAGTGCAATATACATATTGTATCCGCGATAGATGTGCACAACAACATACTGTATAAACAACCTCTGACAAATATATTAATCACCAGTCAATGACATTGAAAAAAAAGGAACGAATAACAATAGAGTAACATTAAACCGAATTGTCTTAAAATCCACGGCAATGATCGAGTACTACATATAACAATATTCATTAAACGAACAACCACATGTCTCTAACATTTTTCCAGAAAAAAAAACAAATTAAAAATGCAAATAAAAAAAAATATTAAACCAAATGTCTAATAATAGCATTTTGATCTGAGATTGATTCCCATCAACGCCTTGTCGTCTCGCATGTCGCCCGTGTCTGCACTTTTTTTTTCATATACATTAATATTCATTCATCAAATTTAATATGCATTGCAATATTGTATGAGTAAGCACATACCGTTAATAAATACGTACGATTAATGAGTAACGATATAGGATGTTGACAAATGTATAGAGAGGCATGTTGTAGAATAATTATACTGTAAGACTAATGCACAATGTGTAAAAGTCGATACATTTAGACAAATGCGAGCATGTCTGTATGTTAGAGTTTAAATCAAGATCTCGTGCGTTTTACCTCGGCGGCATTTGGCTTGTACGCCTGTTGCTTCTTCGGACATGTACGTATGTTATGGTCTGCTATTTCACCACACGACTTGCACATCCTTCGTTTCTTTTGCGACTCTTCGATTGCCTTCTCCTTTCCACTTCTTAGACTCTTCCCGCTGCCTTTGTTCTTGGATTGGGTTGGAGGGTGAATGTTCACCTATCGAGGAGTTGCCATGCCGACAAATGATTCAAATTGGTGTTCTTTTCCAATGTTCGTTGCATCACCTGTTTCTGAAACAGACATGTTAGTTTATAAAGTGCAACAAAGTGTTTTATATTGTGCAACACGATTATATATAAAGTGCAATATTGTATCATGTACAAAGGTTTGTTTTTACCTGAGATCATTGCATCCCCTGTTGTAGCAGACAATAGCTTAATCTTGTATGCTTCGACAATTTTGGAAAATTCAATAATCCGATCGACACAAGGCTCAGCTAATCCAATGCATATATGTATATCCGACCATAGTTTGTTCAACATGTGTTTTATATCATCAGCTTGGGCACACTGTGCATCAACACTATCAAGAACGTGAAACATGGGATTTCTAATCGCCTGCTTCGTCCATCTCGACCTGATATGTGCCGACGGAATGAGATCGAAGCCTAGGTCTTTGAGCACGACAAACACGTGTCTACACAACAACCCGTACAACTCGAAGTGCTTGCATGAACACGTAGACGTAGTTAGAACCACATCATGAATAACAGTGAAGGATTTACCATTCGTGTCTTTGATAGTGAATTCCATAATCCCTTCAATTTCAGAGACGTTTAGCACACGACACGTGAAACATGCGGCACATATCTCATCTTGTACACGGTAGAACGAGGATGTCGTGTAAATAGACCTCGCGTGCCTCTCAACCGACAAAGGTGTCTTCAACTCAGCCGTTTGCGACTCACTGTCGTTTTGTAACTTGACTGATACATTTCGTTGCGCGTCCATCGCACTGTTGAAATGTAGTAAGAACTCGACTAAGCTAGAATGGCTACTCGTGAAATGACCGAACCAATGGTTTTCACTCTCGAACCTTGATGTTGTCCTCATCAACCCACTCATTTTGACATCTCTGAAAAATGCCAGAATCCAAAATTCCCTTTTTGCAAATAGATCAATAAACCAATTATGTGTTTCCAGCATAAAGTCTCCCATGATTGCGGCCCATTTAGATTCAAATTCATCTGGCTCTATAGTTCGGTCCCACACGATTTTATTAAGCTTCCGCTTGAATTCTACATCGTTATTTATTGAATGACCGACCTTGTCGTATAGTTTAGTCATTATATGCCACATGCAAAATCGGTGTTTTCAAGTCTCGAATACCTCAGGAAACGCAATGCCGATCGAGGGATCTTGGTCAGTGACGATATATTCAGGATCATTGCATCTTTGAAATTCTTGAACACCCATTCATAAGAGTCCACGTCCTCTTTTGATATTAACGCGGCGACAAACGTAACACACTTGTTGTGGTTATCTATTCCAGTAAAAGGCGCAAAAACCATGTTGTACCTACACATTGAGAGATTTCAGTTAGTACACAGGTGATAATGTTTATATTGGACAACCAGAGAAATACAAGGTCGAAGTGCTGACTGTATAAAGTGCAATTACTAAATGTACAAAGTGCAATTGTTAGTTGTATAAAGTGCAATTACTGTTGACTAGTGCAAAAAATGTTATTGACCTGACAAACTACGTTAGAAAATGTATGTGAAATTTATGCCAACATGTTGGTGCCGTACGTCGCATCAAACGATACAACATCACCAAACGAACCGTAGTTCCTCCTCACAATCGAATCAGCCCAAAAAAGCCGTTTCAAACGCTCTTTTTCGTCGAGCTCGTACTGAAAGTAGAAGGCTGAGGTTGCTTCCCGACGCTTATGGAATTTATCGATAATCAATTGTGCATCAGCTCCTAAGATGTACGCACGGAGTTCCCGCTTTAAGTTCTCGAAATCCACGCTGGTGGCTCCAACGTTCGAATACCCTCCAACCATCTCCTTGTACAATCGGTGCGCCTTGACCGACCCTATATTTGCTTTTATGCAATTCATTACGAACGACCGATGTCCTGCATTCATCGACCTATTGATCTTCATCTGTGACCTGCTATCTTCAGATGTCATCGAGTGGCTGTGCTTTTCCTCAAAGGTTTTAACGACTTATCCATTCAATCCATCATATCGAATCCCAATCTTGGCAGCACATCCTACCTGGTTGGACACTCTACGTCTTGTCATGTGTTCTTTAGCATGAACTGTTGGACTGATGACTACATGATGCTTGTGACCCTCTCACGAGCACACACTGTACTTCCAAATAACCGTCTTGTCACGTGCTTTCACCAATGTGCTATGTCTCACGTCAAACCCAACAGTCAGAGCATAAGCATTGTAGAAGTTCACCGCTTCATGTAATTCCCGGAATCTTTGTCCTTTATATGGTTTAATCGATTCGTCACATTGTGGTATCCAATGTTTCGTTCCACCCGGTGTGATTAAGAGTTGTTGTTGTGTAACCGGCGGTTGCATTCCTTAAGTGCCATTGCAAGGGGGAAAAATAAAAAATAGAAAAAAGTAATATTAGTAGTAATAACTGAGCTCATCGATTGCACCGGTGAGAACAAACGATTGCACGCAATACAATCGACAGTTGCACTTTATCATAGTAAAGATAAAATTGACCTCAGTACCTGGTTGAGAGTCATTTAATTCCATTGTTTATGCTGTTCAACAAAGAAAGCGTATGATATCCCTAAATTCACATGAAAAATCAAAGTATATCAGATCAACTATCCACGTATT
Source organism: Striga hermonthica (assembly GCA_902706635.1). NCBI lineage: Eukaryota > Viridiplantae > Streptophyta > Magnoliopsida > Lamiales > Orobanchaceae > Striga > Striga hermonthica. Next base: position 909,446 of record CACSLK010031729.1, on the reverse strand, counting down.
ACCTATGAATATTACATATGTTGACATGTTGATAATTAAATCGAGAACACTTGATTTTGTACAACAATTGACCAAAATCGGAAGTTTAATTGGAAGATATACCTGCGGCCGCCGAGTATGTAATATGATGGATCAATTTGAAGTTTCGAACTCGCGAACGGGTAATTGGTACTGAAATCTAATTGGTTATGGTAAAATGGGCTCGAAATAGTGAAGATCAGTCGCAAAATTTCAGGCGAGCATAATTTTTCCCCATTGATTTTGTGTTAACCGATCTCGAGAGATACACAGTTGCGAGATTTGAGGTACGAGCTTTTGGGCAGGTATGGAGTAGCTAAGGGTTTCCAGTCTTCAATGAATGCTCGGTCTCTGTATGTGCGGGAATTAGTTGATAGGTAATTTACATTAGTACCCTCCAATGGTCTCTGTATGTGTAACACCCCGTATTTTATTAATAAAGGAAAATACTAGCTTTCGAGTAAAATCTAGCCTTTGTTAATAAATATTCATGTTAATGTTCAAGTCCACGTTATTCAGCTAGTTAAGTTCCAAGTTCGACGTTAAGTCAATAATATATCCGGTTAATTTTATTTATTAACCGAGTTAATGATAGTAATTAATCTCAGTCTGTTTATATTAATAAATGGACATCAATAGGTTGGGATTAATTATTCCAATGTTGACGTATTAATTAAGTTAATCGACAAAAGTTAAATTCAAATCATTTATTCAGTTTCAGTTAAAGTCCGACTAATAGTCGATAAATGATTCGGTTTAATTATTTCAGTAACCGGATAAGTTTCCAGATTTAATTCTGATTCGCTTCTTTAATTAATGAGTTCGGAATTAATAAGTTAAGTTGAAGAATTATTTGAAATATCAATATTCGGAGTAATTATTCCAGTCAAGATTCTTCGAAATTATTTTAGAAATTACGTCTATGTTCGGAATAATTATAGTATTTAAGTATCAAGTTTAATCCATAATCAGTAGTTTAGAATCATACCTGAATGGAAAAAGCTCAGGACAGCCTTCATAATATCATCCTCAATGAGCAACCAGAAACGCTAGTAGAAGGCAGCTGTCATACCATCCTCCCCGGGGGATTTATCAGGATTCAGGCTAAAAAGACAGCTCTGAACTTCTTCTTTCTCTACTGGCCTGAGAAGAGCATTGTTCATTTCTGTGGTGATGCTTCTGGGAATGAGAGGGAGGATGGAGTCTCCTCCCCAACATCCTTCAGAAGAGAAAAGGCCACTATAAAAATCAGAGATATGCTTTTCCAAATCTTTCTGAGATGAGAGAACTTTGCCTTGATTATTGATCAACCTTGTGATAGCATTGAGTTTTCTTCTTTGCAGGGTAAAGGCATGAAAAATTTTTGTGTTGGCATCCCCTTCCTTTAACCATCTGTGCTTGGCTTTTTGTTGCCAGAACATTTCTTCTTGGGCATGGGCTTTATTCAGCTTACTTTTAGTAGATCCCCATTCCTCCCAATTCATATCTCATCTATCTGCATTTAAATCTTCAAGTTTCTGAGTGAGGTCAGCAATTGTTGTCTGGTTCTGAGTTCTGAAGGAAGAGCTCCATATGAGGAGAGCAACTCTTGTATTCTTGACTTTTTCTTTAAGCTGAAAGAAAGGGGTACCAGAGACAAGTGTTTTCCAAGCCTTTGTCACAGTTTCCTGGATCCCTCCTTTCCAATCCATCTTCTGTCAAAGTGGAAAAGAGATTTTCTTTTCTCCCTGGGCAAGCCAACATTTAGCAAGACAGCTGAATGATCAGAAGATCTTCTGATAATACTTGAGGTTTTAGCATTTGGATAACTCTGAGTCCAATCAAAGGAGCCAAAGACTCTATCAAGTTTCTCTTCCACCAGAATGGGGGGGGCTCTGTTGTTGCTCCAGGTGAATTGGGGCCCTTCCATACTTACTTCAGTCATTCCCATGTTATTGATGAAGAGTTTGAAGCCTTGGAAGCTGACCTGAGATCTGAGCAGACCACCAGATTTTTCATGATTGGAAATGATATCATTCCAGTCACCAATAGTAAACCAAAAATTACCCCATTTGTGGCTATCTGCTAACAAAATATCCCATTGAGACTCCCTAATTGCTCTAATGGGGCTAAGATACACAAAAATTCCCCATTGGGGTATAGATTGTCTCCTTAATTCCAAAATGCCCCAACCCTGAATTTCTGAGTCAATTTAGACCCATAAGTCTTTGTACTGTTATTTACAAGATCATATCTAAACTTCTTGCTCTGAGACTTAAGGCTTGCCTTCCAAACTGTGTAAGTGACTACCAAGCTGCATTCTTGGAGGGAAGACAGTTAACTGATAATGTCATAGTTGCACAAGAGGCCTTCCACTATCTGAACAGGCATGTCTCTGGCCCAAATTTTTTCATGGATCTGAAGTTGGATCTCATCAAAGCATTTGATCGAGTTGAATGGTTGTGTCTTAAGAAAATTATGATTCAAATGGGGTTTGACCATAGGTTTGTGAAGCTCATTATGCTGTGTGTTTCAACTGCTTCCTTTTCCTTCAAAGTAAATGGATCAGTAAATGGATTTGTATCACCTTCCAGAGGCATAAGGCAGAGGGACCCTTTGTCCCCCTATCTCTTTATCATTGTTGCTGAATTGCTCACTTCCATTATCCTTCACTCTATCTCCTCTGGACCTCTGAAAGGTATGAAAATTTCAAGGAATGGACCTCTCTTCTCTCATCTGCTCTTTGCAGATGACTCACTATTATTTTGCAAGGCTGGGGTGGATCAAGCTGGAATTATTATGAGCATTCTTGAGCAGTACAAGCTGTTTACTGGCCAGACAGTAAACCTCAATAAATCTGCTATTTTCTTCAGCAAGAATACACCACAGCATCTCCAAAACTCTATCTGCAGGTCCTTGAATGGAATCACTCCTCATAAATCAACCAAATACCTCGGCCTACCCTTGGGTATTGGCAAATCAAAGAAAGAGGTTTTTGATTACCTCCTTGCTGCTGTGAGAAATAAACTAACCTCTTGGAATTCTAAATTACTGAGCTCTGCAGGAAAAAAGGTGCTCTTAAAAGCTGTAATTTAAGCTCTACCTGTTTTTACCATGAGCTGTTTCATCCTGCCTGTCTCCATATGCTCTGAAATTGCAAAGTTAAGTGCCAAATTCTGGTGGAAGTCAGGAACCAACCAATCTATAGGTGTCCATTGGAAGAAATGGAACTCTATCACTGTGCCTAAAGATTGTGGGGGGATGGCATTCCATGATCTTCAGCTTTTTAACAAAGCACTTATTTGTAAACAACTATGGAGAATTGCCTCTAATCCAGATCTTTTGGTTAGTAAACTGCTCAAAGACAGGTATTTCCCTAACTCCTCTCTCATCCATGCTTCTAAAACTCCCTCTGGCTCATGGATGTGGAATTGCTGGATGGGAGTCATGCCCTTATATGCAAACTGTCTGAGAATTGAAGTTAGGAATGGTTTGAGCACTAAAATTTCAGACTTCAACTGGGTTCCTGGGATGAATAAACCTACTCCATCTCTTATCCCAATTGCCAGAGATCATTTGATTTGGGTTAAAGATCTTCTTCACAGCAATGGTTCTCAATGGAATGAATGGCTTATTAAGCAAGTTTTTGATGAATCTGACAGCTCTGCCATCTTGAAAATCTCAACTGTGAATCCTCTTAGACAAGACAGGCTCTACTGGGGAGTTGATAAGAAAGGTACTTTTTCTGTGTCCAGTACCTATGCTCATCTTTGTTCTCTAAAGATTAGGCAATCTGATGTTCCTGAAAGCAGCTCTTCAATGACCACAAAAAAATCCATCAAATTTAGGCATTGGAAGTTAAAAGTTGCTGGAAAAATCAAGATCTTTGTCTGTAAATGTCTATCTGGTATCCTCCCTGTTGCTGTCAACCTTATGAAAAGAGGTTTTGAATTAGACTCAACATGTTCTTCTTGTGGAGCTGCAGTTGAAACCTTGGAACACATCCTGTTCTTATGTCCCAGAGCTATTAAGGTGTGGAAATTAAGCCCTGTCCAATGGGATGGAATTTCAAACTTCACTGACTCTTTCAAACACTGGTGGTATCAAGTTTGTTCCTTAGATCACTCTTAAGTTGCCAAAGCAAGAATCCAGCTCACCACTTACATTCTTTGGTGGCTTTGGAAATCGAGGAACTTATGGATTTTCCAACACTCTCTCATCCCGGAGCACTCTATTCTCAGGCTTGCGCATTCTGACTGGTTGGACTTCTCCAATGCTTCTTCTGGCTAGCCTGTGTTGGTTTTTTCTGTTCTTTTTTTCTTTCTTTCGAGGGAAGTCCTCTTTGCTAGGCTTTGTAGCAGTGGCGAGAGTCTTTGCCTGGTTTGTTTTCTCCTGTTTCGGTTGTTGTTTGTTCTCTGTTTGTTGAGGCTTTAGACCGCGTGTGGCGTGTCTCTCAGTTTTTATTTTCGATTTGGATTAGTCCTTTGTATTCGAACTCGGTTCGCTTGAGATTTATATAGTTATTTCTGTCGTTTTGGGAAAAAAAAAACCATATTCATGCTTAATATTCCTTAAATGCCGTAAGTTTTGGAGCAAAAATCATGTAAATCTTTATAAATTAATTAGCATGAGGTGGCATTTTTTTTTTTAAAGTTTAGTGATGACTAAGTGATGCCTTTAAGTGCCATGTAGAAAAAACTCATCCTAATAAGCTAATTAAGTGCTAAGTGTTCGGCAAATGTTAGAGGCCTATTGGCTAGGATTTTTCCATCTCCTTTCATGCGGTTATCCGAGCATTATATATACTAAGAGGTTGGAAATTTTACCCAACACTTTAAGTTATATATTAAGCTCAAGTTAGATATATTAACTCTAATTAAGAGTACCGCACGCGGACAAGAAGTATGATACGAAAGTGGAAGTTAGCATTTGCAAGGCTAGTGAGAAGCCAAAACGCAAAGAGTGCGCATCGGCCCTTGATGCGCACAATTGGGCAACTAGCGGCAATAGCGCGCCATGGGCAAGGAACGCACG
>CACSLK010031729.1:786716-797197 GCA_902706635.1 Striga hermonthica | reverse complement strand
TCCTAAGAAGATTTTCACGTAAATTGGTCATGGAGGGATTTTTAGTAGCAATCGTTTTAAATAGTTATCTCAATAAGTTACATAATTTGATTATATCTTCAAAAGTAATAATCTCACAACTAGTCCCACAGATATAGAGGGGTGACATTTTTTGTCCCAACGGAATACAAATACAAAAAATATAAATAATCTCACAACTTTTAAAAAATGATCAAAAGTATGACTTTTTGTCGGATTTTACTGTTTTCGGCCCGGAATGCCACGTGGCGCCCACGTGGCATATATTTTTTACATGCTGGCATCCGTCGTGGATATGAAAAAAATCAAAACTAGTCCCACAGGTATTGGGAGGTGACATTTTTGGTCCCACAGGTATAGGAAGGTGACATTTTTTGTCCCACAAGTATGCATAAAATATGCAACAAAATATGCCACGTGTGCGCCACGTGACATTCTGGGCCGAAAAAATTCAAAACAATTAGAGTTATATATTATACTAATTAACTATATAGAAAACTGAAAATGTACATATTGTATTGAAAGTTTTTAAATAGTTATTTTACTATTTTACATTTATTCATTACGAAATTAAAAAGTATTAAATATAAGTTAAACTTAATTTTTTACTAATATAATTTTGTTTTGATGTACATTGGCAAATGAATTTATTAGGAAGGTTGTTATAATAACTGTTTTCAAATATTTATCTCAATCTTTAATATATTTGATTAATATCTAAATTAGTCATAATTTTTTGTTCGTCATGGAATATATCCGCTTATAATAACCAATTATCGTGATACTAGATACTTTTTAAATCTTCTTAATCTTGGCATTTTATTGCTTTTTTAGATCATAAAATTGGAATTGTAAATTATAAAACGTAATTTACACGGTAATTGAATATGAAGATAGTTATATTAAACTAATTTATATAGTTATTTTAGTGAGAGTAGGTCTCTTGTTATTAAAAAGTGTTGAATATTTTACAATATTAAACAACACGCAGTTACGGAAATAATATATTTGGGTTAATATTGATCTCAATTAAACGAATAATTTATGTTAAACGAATCTATAAAATTGCGTATCATATCGACAGAGTTTGGAGCAAAGTTCTCGTGTATATATCTTTTTTAATCTTCATCTAATTTTGTATTTATCTTGTGGAATTGTACATTTGTATTTATTTTATAGAATCTTCATCTAATTTTTACAAATTCCGAAAAAGTGATGTATGAATAAGTAAATGTGATGTCAAAGCAAACATATGAATTGAATTTAAATAATATAAAAATAAATAATAATTCAATTGCAGTTAAATAAAAAGTAATAATTCAATGAACTAAATTAACATATATATGTTGCTAACCAAAGCTCATAGTAATTGAAGTAAACATAAATAGAAAACCTCACAACTAATTATTTATTCAGAAAACTGAAAAAGTAACAATAGAATCTATATAGGTAAAGCACCAAATATTATGGTGCTATCGTGTTCCACTTTTCATCTTCATTATCATCTTTAGCTTCAACCAAATCACAATTTCCAACCTCCCCTTTCTCACTCTTCATATCACCATTATCAAGCTCTTCTAGCTCTTCTATTTGGCTCTCCATCAAAATCTTGTTGTTGGTGACATACATGCTCGTCTTGTACCATTTGCTACTTAATAATTTGTACATTAAATTATAAAATATATACAAAACTACAAAAATTACTTAAATAGCAGTTTGATACTTGAAAATCTGTACATAAAATTATTATATAATATATAAATAACATTACAAAAATTACATAAATTGACAATTGTTAGAGAACACTTAATTTTCACGAAAATCTATAATTTCTGGAATATTAGCTGCGATAAGGCGTGTAACATTCAGGAAGGTACTCAACTGATCCTCACCTGTCGCAGAACTATATATATATATATATATATATATATATATATATATATTAATTGGTAATTTAAACTATATATAATAATATTATTTAGTTTGTATTATAAAATCAATAAATTAAAAGGTCGAAATACTTGCAATTTATCTTGTCCTACATAATTGCATAATGAGAACACATGATTCTCTATTTGCCTCAGATTCAAAGTGATTTTCATAAGCAATAAAATCGTCAACATAATCACCCACGCATCACTATTCCACTATATAAAAACAAGACCAATTTAATATTAGATTTTACACATCAATTAGAAATCTATAATTCATGTACTAAATATTACTTACTCCAAATCCATTAGTGAAAAAACGATCATTAGCTTTTGTTCTCCACGAATCCATTTTGAATGAACGAGTTGAACCTCGACGACACGAATCCATTTTGAATGAACGAGTTGAACTCGACGACCATACCAATAGCATCTACAATATATTTTAAAAAAATAAATCATTATTTTATTAAGTAATATATCAACAATAAAAAATAAAGTTTAAAAAAATTTCGAATCCACAATAAATAAAGATTTACCATAAAGGTGTGAGTCATCCACAATGTCAAAATTTTGAAGAATCCCAAAACTCTTGAAGTCAAATTGGCATGTAGGGAAATAAGAGAGCATTTAAAGGACCTCAGTATTCCCATGAATTATGACTTTGTACTCGTAGATCGACATTTACCAGTGTTGATGTTTAGTAGGTAGTTGTTAATTATAAAAGACTCCACCCTCCTCGAAACACCCAACAAATATAGGCATACCAAAAACTATACCAGTTATGGTCACCCTAAAAAACAAAGAAACATTTAAAAAAAATTAAACAATAATTGAAAAACAAATTTAATGCAATACAATCACCTCCGTATCGTGGAAAACAATTTCTCAATTGCTTTGATAGGTTGCATCGAACGATCTGTTGAATATACGAATGTCTCTAACATTAAGAATGAAGCTCATATTCATTTTGAGCTGTCTGATCAAGCCTAATTGGCCCATGAAGTTTTTTTTATTAGCTCCGGCGTTTAAAAAAAAAACCTCATGGACTTGATCAGATAGCTCAAAATGAATATGAGCTTCATTCTTAAAGCCATTCGTATAATCAACATATCATTCGATGCAGCCTACCCAAGCAATTTGGAAATTGTTTTCCACGATATGAAGGTTATTGTATTTCATTAAATTTGTTTTTCAATTATTGTTTAATTTTTTTAACAATGTTTCTTTGTTTTTTAGGGTGGCCGTATAACTGGTATAGTTCGTGGTATGCCTATATTTGGGTGTTTCGAGAAGGATGAAGTCTATATAATTAGCAACTACTTACTAGACATCAATATTGGTAAATGTCGATCTACCCTGGAGACTACAAAGTCACAGTTCATGGGAATACTGTGGTCCTTCAAATGTTGTCCGATTTCCATAAATGGCAATTTGACTTCCAGAGTTTTGCGATTCTTCAAAATTTTGACATTGTGGATGACTCACACCTTTATGGTAAATCTTTATTTATTTTGGATTCAAATATTTTTTTTAAACTTTATTTTTTATTGTTGATATATTACTTAATAAAATGATGATTTATTTTTCTTTAAAAAATATATTGTAGATGCTATTGGTATGGTCGTCGAGGTTCAACCTGTTCATTCAAAATGGATTAGCAAATGATCGTATTTTCACTAATAAATTTGAAGTAAGTAATATTGAGTACATGAATTACAGATTTGTAATTGTTGTTTTAAATCTAATGTCAAATTCGTCTTTTTTATATATAGTGGAATAGTGATGCGTTGCACACTTTGGGGTGATTATGTTGACTAGTTTATTGCTTATGAAAATCACTTTGAATCTGAGGCAAATGGAGAACCATGCGTTCTCATTATGCAATTATGTAGGACAATACATTTTGCAGGTATTTCCTTTTTTTAATTATTTTTTATAATACAAACTAAATAATATTATTATATATAGTTTAAATTATCAATCAATGTATGGTACCTTCCTGAATGTCACATGCCTTATTGTGGATAATATCCCAAAAATTATAGATTTTCGTGAAAAGTAAGTGTTCTCTAACAATTGTCAATTTATGTAATTTTTGTAATGTTGTATATATATTGTATGATTTTATGCAAATATTTTCAAGTATCAAACTGCTACTTAAGTAAATTTTGTAGTTTTGTATATATTATATAATTTAATGTACATATTTTCAAGTAGCAAATGGTACAAGATGAGCATGTATGTCACCAATAGAAAGATTGTGATGGAGAGCGAAATAAAAGAGCTTAAAAATGGTGATATAAAGAGTGAGCAAGAGAAGGCTGGGAATTGTGATTTGGTTGAATCTAAATATGATAATGAAGATGAGAAGTGGAACATAAAAGCACCATAATATTTGGTGCTTTACCTATATACGAAATAATTTAAATTACTTAATTATTAAATTAGATTTTTTGTACTCTTAATAGATATTATTCTTATTGTACTAATTGTTTTATATATGAAGTTATATACTTTTTATAAATAATAATTGTTCGCTAATTTTACTATTTTTTGTTCAATAGGAATCTGATTTTATGACATGTCTTTGGAAGGAACAAGATAAAAATGGAGAGGTAATAAGTTAATCAAGTAATTTATATTCCTTAAATTTTGGTTTTATTTTATGTATAATAAATGTAACACATTTTTTTCATTTAGGATGATGCGGATTAAGTGTCGACTCCTCTAAAGACCGCTGCTCAAAAAGAGGTTGTTTTTGGCACTTGTACCGCCAAGAGGAATCTTTGGAAGGAGCTAAGCAATTCCGAGGACGTTGTTCTTGCACTTGAAGCCCAATTGGTTTCTAAGGATAAGGGGAAGTCGAAGATTGAAGGATAAATATTTCGAAGATTTGACATTGATTTTTATTATAGTACCTATTTATTTTTAAGTTTTCACGCATCTTATTGCAATTTGGACCCCATTGTTGGTGTACTAATTATTATTTACAAGTTTTCATGCAAGTTATTGCAGTTTAGACACCATTGTTGGTTTAATTTTTATTATTTCGATGAATTCATCATTTTTAATAAATAAATAAGCTCGCTGCAACATATGGTTGTAAGTTTTTCTTTATCATGTTTTGCAATTTTTATTGTTTTTTTATTATTAAAATTCATGTTATGTATATGCTACGCATCATGTGTGAAAGTTTGTATTCATCGTTATCATTGTTTCTCAATTTTACATATGAAAAATAATTAATCCGATAGTTAAAAAAGTAATACATTTTTACCACATACTTCTTTGATCTTCTTTGATTGCATAAAAACACAACTAAACGCATAAACCACATACAAATATACTTATTCTTAGTATATCGTATTGTCGTATTACTTTTATGAAATCGTATTAATAAAAGTCTATTATATTAATTATTAATTATAGTAAATTGTATTAAAATAAGTATACTATATTATGCTGAGTTTCAGTAAATTCTATTAATTTTAGAGAGGATATTAGATAATATGACTGAGTTTCAATAAATTCAATTTTTTTAGGGAGGATATTAGATAATATTCACTTATATTGCAATATCTTATTCAATCAATCCAATATACTATTTCCTATTTTATTGTTATAACACAACTAAATAAATAAACAGAATATAATGATTCAGATGTAACTCTATTTTATTCAATCGAATTATAAAAATCTGATATATTTTTTACCAAATTTATAATGAAAATTCACTTATAACAAGTCATAATTTGAAAAAAATTGTTTCGGATATAATGTTACCTATATTATAGGGAACCCCCGTTAAAATACTTCTCATACATTCTAATATTACTGGTGTGTTTATTTTGGTTAAAATTAAAGCAAATAGTATAATATATAAAACATATTGGAAGTCACCGTAATTTGCCCTATATTCTCTAATAAGAGATTTGATGCCAATATATAGCTAACATCCTATATTCGCTCTAACATAGTATCAGAGTCCCATATATAACTATTTCACACGTCTTTATGTTCAACAAAAACTTTTCAATTGCCTTTTATGTAATCTTATTCGAATATTCAGATACTTCATCCGTGTACAAGTCTTATGTATCATATGAACTTCATTCTTTATCTTCAGATTTCATTATAGTTTTTGCAATATCAATTCGTTGAGAGATCAATTCATTGTGAACTACAAATAACATACAAGATTCAATGGATTCGGATCCATCAACACCATTTAGTCCTCGATCTAATGCATCCAAAAATAACATAGGGAGAACCTCAGGTAATTATTATCTAATCTTTCTAAGTGAAACATATGATATTTATCCGTTTTGCTTAATTAATCCATTTATTTCATTATTTAATGTTTTTAATTTATGATTAGGAGTCTCTATAATTGGTAGAGATGAAGGGAAAAAAACAGTACAAGTTCAGCAGATAAAGAAGAAGCATACAAATCAAGAAACAAATTAGAAGAAATCATGTCATCATTCATGTTTCAGTTGGTAATTTATTTAACACATATACTTAGAATTTTATTAATATTTACTACTAATCTCATCGCCATGAACCTTACATCCTACTAATCCTTCAAATTAAACTCATAAATGAAAGAGGGTTCAAGCTTATTACCTCCTTCGGGGAGAAAGGGATTATGAAAAACTGAAATCGAACGAAGGCCTCGGTTCTACTCGCTGCTCTCACACTCGGCTACTCTTGCGAATTAAGCTCACGGCCAACTCGTGGATACTCACGGCTCACGATTCCCGGGCTATTTGCTGGGCTGCTCAAATGCTGTTCGAAGAGGACTGACCACTGCTCGTTGAACGGCAAACCGGAATACTACTGCTCAATGCCAGTGTTCGAGGACCCCTGCTACTCGATAAAAGCCTAGAACGGCTACCGTTATTATGGCACGGGCCAGAAAGGGCTGCTGCTGCTGTTTGGGCTGCTAAACGAAGGCCGACGGGGGTGCCGCTGCTGCAAATTCGGCTCTCTTTGTCGTTCGGCGTCGGCCACTGTTCGCTGTGGGCTTCTCGGATCAGCAAAGGACTTTGTAGATGTCGACAACCGCTCTTGTGAAGGGTCGCATGGCTGGGGAGGATCGCCGGCGGCTGAGAAATTTCCGGCCACGCTCTCTCTCTCCGGCGGGACAACCGACGACCCGCGAGTGAGCAAGAATGGCCGCCGCTGTTCGATTTTTGGACGGAGGCTGCTTCTCCAGCGATGGCGGATACATTACTGCCGAGGTCGCCTGGCTGATATGGCCTGCCGGTGACGTGAATGAGAAACTCCGGCAGCTACTAGTGACGGCAAGGGCTGGGAAAAATATAAAATTGACGAGAAAGGGGAAAAGGAAACTTGATTTCTTCTGTTTTTTTTTTTTTTTTNNTATATATATATATATATCGCTGCTCTGAAGATCCTCTTATTGGGTTGAGAGGGAGACGTGCGTTCGGGAAAAATATTTGCTCTCTTATATGCTCCGATTCAGTACGCACATAACTTGGGGAAAAAGATAAGGAATAAAGTAGTTTGGCTTTTCTAGACTTCTTGGGATGGAAAAAGGACGTGGAATGGAGTCTGAGAAGGAAAATGAAATCAGCTAAACAAAAGCTAATTTTTAATCCCTAAAATCTTACCAAACTAGTAAATATCTTGTTTAATGTGCACAAGATATACATAAAATATTATAAATAATATTTAAGAATTTAATATTAAAATTCTAGATAATTAATATATTATATTTTAAAAAATTTGATTATTAGAAAAAATAAATTAATGATTTTATTATTATTGTATTAAATATATTAATATGGACATTACTAATCGATAATTGGGCCTGAAGTCTATTAGTTAGGAAAATTAGGCTTTAGGGCTTTGTCTCTTGTTGATAGAGACGAGATCGCCCTCGCCTATTTGCACAAACACGATCGGCTCCGACTCTAGTTCACTTATTTATTTATGTTCCTTTTGATATTATGCTTTATTATTTGGTTGGCAATAATTTATTTAGTGGCTAGTATTTTTATTCCTTGGTAACAAGATAAGGAAACTAAGTATTGGTAGGACTCTGTAGGATTTATTTTCCCTGCTCGTTCATGTTGCGGCAGTGAATGCAGAAAAAACATAATTTCTTGAGATTTGTTCTCTTTGAGTCTTGTTTATACGTTTCCTCTGCGTCAGTTGGTATCCAGAGTCCGGATACGATCCGTAATGCTGCTAAAAAGGAACGACTCGGCCGATGATAGGCGTGATGCAGCCATCGAATCTTTAAATTGCCAGGTTGCCGACCTAACTGCGGGCATGGATGATATTCGTATGGCTCTCCATACAATTGCACAGGGACAACATATGAACCGTGACGGACCCCGAGGGGCCGGCGGTCGCCGAGGGCGACGTGGAGGCCGCGGGGAAAGGGGCTTCCATCCAGAGGGGCGATTTCAGTCGCCGGAACACCACAGCGACGGTGAAGACTCCAACGCGACTTATCAGGATGAAAATCCATTCGGGCGCGACGATCAGAGGGTGAACGTGGACGGTGACAGGAGGCGAGATCGCCCTCGCCTATTTGCACAAACACGATCGGTTTCGGCTCTAGTTCACTTATTTATTTATGTTCCTTTTGATATTATGCTTTATTATATGGTTGGCAATAATTTATTTAGTGGCTAGTATTTTTAATCCTTGGTAACAGGATAAGGAAACCAAGTATTGGTAGGACTCTGTAGGATTTATTTTCCCTGCTCGTTCATGCTGCGGCAGTGAATGCAGAAAAAACATAATTTCTTGAGATTTGTTCTCTTTGAGTCTTGTTTATACGTTTCCTCTGCGTCACTTGTAAACCCTATAAAAGAGTGATCTACCGATGAATAAAGATAGACTTTTCTGTTTCTCTTTTCTCGTTCTTTTACTGCACCTCTTTTATACTTGGATTGATGGATGCTTGGTGAATATTGAGAACTCCAATTTACAACACGTTATCAGCACGCTCTAATTCGTTGTTGGTGTTGCCCTAGGAAAAAATCATATTTTTCCTGCAAGGTACTTTCGAGATCCATATTCTATAAATTGATAGAATCACATGTTTATGGTTTATTCAATTCCGCCTAATAGTTATGGATATACCCGTTAAATTTCTAACATGTGGTATCAGAACATGTGTTTATGCATATGACTAAATTGCCGATCACAGTTAAATCACGTCCTGTATGTGAATTAAGATTAGAAATTAATGCATTGAATTGTTCTTAATTGCCGCAATGTTGTCTAAAATAATTGTTGCATATGGAATGGTAAATAAGTTTGGGATTTATTTGTTTTTATGTATGCCCAGCAGTGGCACAAAGTGATCATTATGGATTCTTTTTTTACGGTATATTGTTTCCCTGTGGCTTTACGGTGATATATGGTGCCTAATTGTTTTGCCACGAATTATTATTTGAGGCCTGATTGTTTGGCTTAAAAATTGTTGTGGTTAATGATAATTCAAATATAATAACCTCATAATAAAATATTAATAATAAACTATATTACAGTTATTATGTGTCTTGTCGATTGAGATATGTTACAATTTTGATAATCTCATAAAAGCGCTATATATTATTCATGAAATCAGATTTTTTTTTTTTTGTGGTAATATAATTTTTTTGATAAAATTGTAGAATTTGACGATGTCTGATATCACCAAAAGAGAATTTGCTGAGCTCGCCCTTGATGGGAGTAATTATTTGACTTGGGCCCTTGATGTTGAGATTCACCTGGCCTCATTTGACTTAAGTGCCACAATTGATTCTAAATCTCAGAGCACTCTCGTCCAGAAGGCGAAAGCATTGATTTTTCTTCGTCATCATCTCAATAAAGATCTGAAAAATGAATATCTCACCGAAAAAGATCCCGCCAATCTTTGGAAATCCCTGAAGGATCGCTTTGACCAACAAACGGCCATAATTCTCCCTCAAGCTCAGTATGACTGGCTTAATATTCAGTTTCAGGACTTTAAATCCATCACTGAATATAATTCGGCCCTACATCATATTGTTTCACAGCTGAAAATCTGTAAGCAGAACATTACAGAGGCCGAGTTGCATGAAAAGACTTTATCAACTTTTCATGCTAGTAACCTTGTACTCCAGCAGCAGTATAGGGCTGAAAACTATACAACTCACTCTGAGCTGATATCGGCCATGCTTGTGGCCGAAAAACACAATCAATTGTTGATGAAAAATCATAATGCTAGGCCTGTTGGAACTCAAGTTGTGCCTGAAGCACATGCGACTACTCACGGGCATCATAATGTGCGAGGGAGAGGTCGAGGATACCATACCCAGCCACCCCGTGGTGGACGTGGTCGCAGTCGTGGTCGTGGACGCGGTCGTGGCCGTGTTTGGACTCGAGATGGTGGGCAAGGTCAGGGTGATAACATCCCGGGAGGCCGTAGCGAGAACTTGAACATTGAGGTGGATCGTTCAAATCGACGCGATTCACATCCACAACCTAAAGAGCAGAAGCAGGTTTGCTTTAGATGTGGATGCG
>CACSLK010031729.1:741447-751474 GCA_902706635.1 Striga hermonthica | reverse complement strand
TTTTTTCCTTTTTTTTCTTTTTTTTTTAATACAAATTTGCTTGATTTATTGCCGGGAGCTCGGCATCAATCATTTTTACAAAAACTCAGGATTGACGAGACTAACAGTCTCGACATGTTGTTTTCCGAACTCACCTTCGTAGTACGGTTTGAGTCTTTGTCCGTTTACCACGAACATTTTGCCATTTATTGGGTTTCGAATTCGAAAAGCTCCAAGTGACAAGACCTCATCAATAATATAAGGTCCACTCCATCGAGATCTCAACTTACCCAGAAAAAGCCGCAAACGAGAGTTAAGTAATAGAACTTTCATACCCGGTATAAAGTTCTTTTGTCTGATTTTCGCATCGTGAAGCCTTTTCACTTTATATTTGTAAATCTTTGAATTTTCATAGGCTTCATTTCTCAACTCCTCCAGCTTAGATAATTGCAATGTTCGTTCTTTTTCGGCTGCTTCGACATCAACATTAATTTTCTTTATTGCCCAATATGCCTTATGCTCAATTTCAACAGGAAGATGGCATGCTTTCCCATAGACGAGCCGAAATGGACTTATCCCCAATACACCCTTGTATGTTGTCCTTTAGGCCCATAGCGCATCGTCAAGACGAGTCGACCAATCTTTCCGAGAAGAATTCACGGTTTTCTCCAAAATATTTTTTATCTGTTTGTTGCTCGTCTCGGCTTGTCCCGACGTTTGAGGATGGTACGGGGTAGCCACCTTATGACAAATACCATATTTCTTCATCAACTTTTTAAAAATACGGTTGCAAAAGTGTTTGCCACTGTCGCTTACAATCGCTCGTGAAAATCCAAACCTGCTCAAGATATTGCTGCGCAAAAACTTGATGACCACAATAGCATCACATGTCCTTGTGGGGATAGCCTCGACCCATTTGGACACGTAATCTACGGCGAGTAAAATGTACTCGAAACCAAAAGATTTAGGAAATGGTCCCATAAAGTCGATACCCCATACATCAAAAATTTCTACTTGTAAATTATTTACAAGGGGCATCTCGTTTCTAGGACTGATATTCCCAATTCTTTGGCATCTGTCACAAGCAAGACAAAAATTATGAGCATATTTGAAAAGGGTAGGCCAAAACAATCCTGACTGAAGAACCTTGAAAGTGGTTTTCTGACCTCCGAAATGTCCTCCACAGTGAAATTCATGGCAAAATGCTAGGACATCAACTTGCTCTTCCTCTGGCACACATCTCCTGAGCACCTCGTCCTTTTCTATCTTAAAAAGGTACGGCTCGTCCCAAAAGTAACTCATGCACATAGAAACAAATCGCTTTTTCTCTTGGGAAGAGAGATTAGGCCGCAGTATTCCACAACATAAATAATTCACAATATCAGCATGCCAACCACTCTTTGAAACCTCAAGCACATGCTCATAAGGAAAATCATCATTAATGGCTATGCACAAGCAATGAGGATGTATGATCATATGATGCAATGCGTGATAAGTGATCAGCAACTACGTTCTCGGAACCCTTTCTATCTTTAATATCTACATCAAACTCTTGCAATAACAAAATCCACCTAATGAGCTGTGGTTTAGAATGTGTTTTGCTCAGAAGGTACTTCAAAGCCGCGTGGTCTAAGTGAACAATGATTTTCGAACCCAAAATGTAAGATCGAAATTTTTCCAATGAAAAAACTACGGCTAGAAGCTCCTTCTCAGTGGTGGTGTAATTTTGTTGAGCACTATTAAGGGTCAAACTATCATAAGAAATTACACGGAGCAATTTATCAACCCGTTGACCCAAAACGGCGCCTACTGCAATGTTAGATGCATCACACATTATTTCAAAAGGAAGCGACCAATCAGGAGCTATAACAATCGAGGAACTTACAAGCTTATTTTTCAATTCATTAAAAGCACTCAAGCAAGCATCATCAAAAATGAACGGCACATCTTGAGCTAGCAAGTGACACAATGGCTAATTTTTTAAAAATCTTTAATAAAACGTCTATGAAATCCGGCATGCCCCAAGAAACTCCTAATTCTCTTAACATTCACAAGAGGAGGAAGTTTTTCAATAACGTTAACTTTGGCCTTATCTACCTCAATCCCTTTATTAGAAACAAAATGTCCCAAGACAACTCCACTCCTAACCATGAAATGACTTTTTTCCCAACTCAAAGTAAGATTTGACTCTATGCAACGTTGAAGGACAAGAGATAAATTATGGAGACAATGAGAGAATGAATCACCAAAAATAGAAAATCATCCATAAATACCTGCAAGCAATCCTCGAGCATGTCTGAGAAAATGGAAAACATGCACCTCTGAAACGTGCCAGGTGCATTTCATAAGCCGAAAGGCATCCTCCTGAAAGCGAACGTGCCGAAAGGGCACGTAAATGTCATCTTCGGCTGGTCCTCCGGTGCTATGGCCACTTGGTAGTAGCCCGAGAGTCCATCTAAGAAACAATAGAACTGGTGGCCCGATAGTCTGTCAAGGATCTGGTCAATAAATGGCAACAGAAAATGATCCTTCTTTGTTTCCGCATTCAGTCGTCGGTAATCAATACACATCCGCCACCCGGTAGTGATTCGGGTAGGAACCAACTCATTCTTGTCGTTTTCTATCACGGTAATGCCTCATTTCTTAGGCACCACGTGGATCGGGCTGACCCAATCGCTACTAGCCACCGGGTAAATTAACCCCTCAGAGTAGAGTTTCAATATCTCTTTCTTTACGACCTCCATCATATTCGGATTTAGCCTTCGTTGGCTATCACGAAATGGCTTAGCTCCTTCTTATAAAATTATCCGGTGCATACACGTGGAAGGGCTGATGCCCTTGATATCATCAAGACTCTAACCTATCGCTCTTCGATTTTTCTGTAACACCCCAACGAGCTCATTTTCTTCTTCTAGATTGAGTTTGGCAAAAATTATCACCGGTTGTCGTTTCTCGTCATCAAGAAACACATACTTGAGATGTGAGGGAAGTTCCTTCAACTCTAGTGGCGGTGGATCAATTTTCCGGGGTTCCTTGACCTCAAAGAGCTCAATGGTCAATTTCTCTTTTTCAGTAAATTCTGGCATCAATCTCTCCTCCAAGTCCCGAATGGCTATCTCCTCGACTAATGGATCCATCTTATCAACAAAGGCACATTCCTCGACGAAGTTTACCGAGGATGCTGATGTGGCTTCCTGAATCGATATGGATACCGATTCACCCAAAACCGTCATGTTCAATGTCCCGTTCTTTACGTCTATCAATGTGTTGGTGGTGGCCATGAATGGTCTACCGAGAAGGATAGTGTGATCCTTCCCATCTTCCTGTACGTCTCCGACATCCAAGACCACAAAATCTACTGGGACAATTAGTTTCCCGACACGAACAAGAACATCTTCCACTACCCCCTTGGGATAGCGAATCGAACGGTCTGCAAGTTAGAGGCACATTCGGGTTGACCGTAAATCACCAAGGCCAAGCTTTTGAAAAATGGAGAATGGCATGAGGTTGATCCCTGCTCCGAGATCTAGCATCCTCGAAGCCTCTTTCCCATTCCCGAGTGCAATTTTGATTATAAAACCCCCAGGATCACGTTCCTTTTTTGGCAAGTCATGATGCATAGCACTTGCCGCCTCATAAACGACCACCTTCTCGCCATCTCCGAACTTCCTCTTTCTCGTCACCAAGTCTTTGAAAAATTTTACATAGGACGACATATTTTTTATAACGTCTAGCAATGGAAGGTTGACATTAACCTTCGAAAGCATGTTGTATAGGTCTCGGAATTGTTGCTCTTGCTTCTCGTCCTTCAATCATCCTGGAAAACGTATACGAGGTCTGTATGGATTTGAGGCTTTATGCAATAGTGAGTCCTCTGTAGTCTTCTTTGCATCTCCCTCATTGTTTGTTACCATGACATCGTCCTTTGTTAATTGAGCTTGGTTTTCTTGTTCGAGTGGAGTTGGCATTTCCACCTGGTTATCGACCACCTTTTCGCTTCGCAACACCGTTATTGCTTTGGCCTCCATGGGTTGACTGGGAAGCTTTCCTTTGTCTGCCTCAGCCTCAATATTTCCAACTCGAGTGGCTAATTGCCCTACTTGGGTTTCTAGGCGTTTGATTGATGACTCCTGGTTGGTCATGAATTGGAGAACTTTGTCCCACCTATCGTCTTGGTGAGACGAACTTTGTCCTGTCTCCTGATTTTGTATCCTGGTAATTGGTCCCCTTTGTCGAAACTGCTGTTGTGGGTAATTCGACCTCATTTGTTGTTGAGGAACATAATTGGGCCGAGGTTGTTGTTGAGCGAAATTTTGTCGGGGCTGTTGAACGTTGTTGTTAGCCCAAGAGAAATTAGGGTGGTTTCGCCACCCTGGGTTGTATGTGTTGGAGAATGGATCGTTGACTGGTCGATTCTGGTATCCCTGCAAGGCGTTGGCGTCTGCCGGTTGCTCGCCAAAGTCTTGATCGAAGGCCGAAGATCACATCTCCGATCCATTCCCTTGAACTCCACACGCCCCGCAAACATTAACAACCATGGATTGCATTGGCTGAACTCCTCTTGAGGTGAGTAACCTCATTTGCTCCGTTAGTTCGGCAATTTGCCGAGCAATCGCATCTTGTCCGGGCGAGACCTCGTTTACGGCCATTCTCTTCCCCCGAAAGCTCTTTTAAGATGAGTTGGTACTCATCGTCTCAAAAATATCCATCATTTCCTCCGCCGTGCGAGCACCGATATCTCCCCCGGCGGCATTGTCCATCATGTATTGTAGGTTTCTGTCGAGAGAATCGTAAAAACTGCTTACTAATAGGCCGGATGGAAGATTATGATGTGGGCACTGTCTTTGAAGCTCTTTGAATCGCTCCCACGCCTCATGGAATGGCTCATTGGGATGTTGGGCAAATGAGACGATTTGGCCTCTCAACTCCTGGGTCTTCTGGTGGGAATAGTATTTCCCAATGAACTTGGAATACACTTGCTCCCAAGTAGTGAGTGAGTCCGGAGCAAGATTCATAAACCAAGCCTTTGCCCGGTCCTTTAATGTGTAAACACCTCATTTTTAGTTGGTCCTCATTTAACCCTTGAAGAGGAAGGGTTTGGAGGACATTATAGAACTCTCGGATGAAATTGAGAGGATCTTCGTTCTGCAAGCCATAGAAGGATGGGAGCTGGTTGTAGTGGATTGTTTTTAGCTCGTAATTCCGTGCCGCAGGTCCCAAACGGATGCAAGAAGTCACCGGTCCAATCATCGGTTGGGCCATTTCTCGGAGGAGAGAACGTGGAGGTGAATTTCCCCTTTGTACGTCTTGGTGCGCCATTTTCTCCGGATCTTTTGATGTAGAGGTGTCCGGAGTGAATTTTATTTTTGTCAGTTTCTTTTTGCTCTTTTCGTCTTTTGGAGTAAGAACAAATCCGCTCCTAGTACGCATACAAAAACAAAGAAACCGTCACAAGCACCAGATAGAAAAAAAATATATATATATTTTTACAATTAATAAAAATATTAATTTTTTATATTTATTTTTTTTATATATATATTTTATTTCTTAATAAATTTCATTTATTTTATTTTTTTAGTTTTTTTTTACTAATTAAAACAAATAAAAAGAAGTGAGCTAAAAATAAAAAATTTACAATTTATATATAAATAATAAAAAAATCGAGAGAACTACAAAAATTAAGAAAAATTACAAAAATGAGAGAAATAAAATAAAAATGAGACAATTAAATATCTAACTAGGCATCCTATTATCTTCCCCAGCAACGGCGCCAATTTTGTTCGTAGGATTTTTGTGGGTATTTGGTAACCGAGTTACCCGACCTCGGGTCGATCTCAAGGAAGGTCGTTCGGAGCTTTATATTTTAATTAATTGTCTAAATACAAAAATGAGAAAATAAACCTAAACATTCTAATCCATTTTGATGTGGTTTTATAATTAACTAAAATTATTAATTTAATTTAACAAACATAAAATGAAAAGAACAGTGAATAAACAACAGTAAAATAATAAAAATTGTAAATAGGTAAAAAGAATAAAGATGAGGAAAGTGTTAGGGAATCGGAAAATAATTGTATCAATTCTAATGATAACTTTGAATTGTTAATTGTTTGGTTAAATGATTCGATAAACACACTAATTTAGAGGTTCATATTCCATTCAGTTACGAGTAAGAATATAAACATAAATCAATGTATTTACTTACCACTTAACATATAAGCAATACAGTTACATGTAAACTTATTTATTTCGAGCAGTGATCAATCAACTTCACCATTTTCGGGTTAAAAGTCGATTAAGTAGATTTAAAAGAATGTTTAGTTCTACTTAAATAATAAAAATAAATATAACTCAAAATAATAGGAACTATCAACAATTCGTCATCATCATCGAACCGACACAATCATTTCCCTATCCCTAGCGAAGAGTTTAGTTTGTCATGATTTTATTGACACAAATAATAAGAATAATCCAAGCTATCGTTTTACTCATAAAAACTTCCGAACGATAACTTACGATTACGATTAAAACTTGACGTCAATATATCACTTAGAACTTTTATGGAAATGAAAATAAACAACTTACAAGATTAAAACCGAGCTTGCATGCAAAGATCAAACTTGAAAAATATCAAGAACACTAAGAACACTCTTGAAAATATTACAAAGAAAAGAGAAGTTTATAGCTAAGAAGTGAAGTTGTCCATTAAGTGAAAGAGAAGAGAGTATTTATAGGAAAAAAATAGAAAACTTGTAATATAAGAAAAGAAAAATGTGGGAAAGAAGATAGGAAAAATGGGAAAGAAAATATGTAAGAAAATGTGAAAGAAGATAGGAAATTTGAGAGAAAAGTTGGAATTTTCGGACAAAATCCGAGAGTGATTTTTCCGCGCGCATTCGCGCACGTCTCGGGCGGCTTTGCTTCTCGGGCTCGTTTTGGGCTCGTCCGAACTCAGAATTTAGTTTCATTTTTCTCTACGCGTTGGTAACGAACCCCTCTATTCAATGATGTATGCCAATACAACTTTCTCACAGAATACAATTATATAAGAACTTTTAACTTCCAAGGTGTCGGCAACTCTCTCGATTTTACGCTTCGGTCCCGTACAAACTCATCCGAACTCGAAATCGAGTTCCGCTTTTTCCTGTGTGTAGCTAACGAGCTCCTCTTTCCAATAATGTGATCATACCCAATAACCTTCCAAAATTCTGCTCTTCCGAGATTTTCGACTGTTTCTTTATTTTATAAATACTCGAAAAATACAAGAAAAATATACAAAAATCCACACAAATACTTAAATATTACAAATCACTAAAAAATACACAAAATCCCACAAAATTACTAAAAATAGATAAAAATAATAATAAAAAACATTAATAAAAACATAACAAAAATAACACTAACAGTTGTGCCCATAGTCCTTGTGGAATCGACAGTACAAACTGCTCTTGGGCTTCATCAGTCCATCCTTTCTCGTCCTTGGCCATCTCACGACGTCGTCTCAGATCTCCCTCTCTATCACTTCTAGTATTCTCGCGTGAGGAGCCGACAGAGGAATGTATTGGATCGACCTCTATCCCCTAGATCGCCCTTCACCTCTATCAGCTCGCGGGGATCCTCTTCTTTTTCCAGTAGAATCTTCTTTTCCTTCTTGTCATCTCGCCTTTCAGTCTGGGACATCTTCGTGCTTTGTAGGTAGTCGACCTCTGCTTCCTCGATATTTATGTATTTAGCACATCTTCTCAATACGTCATCGAAACTCCTACCAGGTCGCTTGGCCATTGCACAACCCTGGTAGCAGTCCCCTTGTCAGTCCTCCTGATTGATCTCTTCTGTTGTTGTTGGGCAGTCGACACATGCCCTTGTAAACCTCGCCACGTATTCTCGTAGCGACTCGCCCTTCTTCTGTTTCATGCTGATCAATGAGAGGTAGGATTTATCCTGCACACTTATTCTCGTAGCGACTCTTGCAAACTTATTGAGAAAACTCAAGCTAAAACCATCGAAGTCCTGAATCGACCCAGCTAGTAGCTGGTGGAATCAGTCCTGGGCCGATCCTTTCAAAGTCATCAGAAAAGCGCGGCATTGTAACGGGTCACTGTAGCGGTGCAGCACCGCCATGTTCTCAACACTCCTCAGATGTCGAGACGGATCAGTGGAGCCATCGTACCATATGTTCAACTCCCTGAAGCCTAGAGGTAAGTCGGCCCTCAGGATCTGTTGTGAGAATGGATGCTCCTTTGTTCCCCTGCTCTTCTTTCCCCCGACTCGAGCCTGCAAGTAGCAGACCTGGGCCAACAACTGCTCTAATGTCCTGTCCCTTGCCTACGGGTTGACAGCTTGAATGGAAGACTCCTCCTCGTTCGCCCTTCTGTTTTGTTGCATGTTTGATTGAGCCTGTTGTTCGACACGAGGCTATTGCTTGACCCACGGGCTCTGCTCAACCTGAGGATTCTGTTCGACTCGCCCCACTTGTTTCATCTGGGCAGCCACAGCTTCAGCAATCATCTTTTGCATCTCGTTCCTCGTCATCGTCATCATTTGCTCCTCGACGCGGGGTTGTGTTTGTGTCTACTCCGGTACTTCCTGAATTTGTTTACCCTCGCGTCAAGACATCTCTGTTGGTTCCTTCTTTCTAACACCTAGGTTAGGGTTTTGACTTGTTCCTACTTGGGTCAACACTTGCATCTTCACCCTGGGGGGAGTAATGGGTGTTTCTCCACCAGATTCATCCTCGGCGGTGGAAGTCCTCCAAAGGGCGGTAATCCCAGCATCTGCATCACTTGGGATCTAGGGGTAGACATTGGTGGTGCTCTTCTATCTGTCCAAGCTCTCCTAAACTCTTCATTCAAGTTCCTCTGCAAACCTTCCTTCCCAGCCATCAGAAACAGATCAGAACTAGGTGTAAAGCTCTTAATTCCTTCAAGAACTCCCCACAGACGATGCCAATTTGATGGGTCTACTCTCAGATCTGGAGTGGACCGGTGGTAGAGAGCTCGGATCTGCTTGAATCGCCTTCGAACCGCCGCTAGACCGCAATAACACCTGCAAGAACTCAAAGTCGGAAGTGTTTCTGGCGTAGAGCCTTCGACGCTCAAGTCATTACGTGGAAGAGATGAAGAGAAGCTGCTCTCGGGGAGCAGCAGCAGCAATAGAGGAGATTATTCGAATGAATGGAAGTTAGGGGGGTTTAAGGTTACCTCACCTCCTATATATATGAGAAAACACTTACCTGAAGTACCCAAAGTACCCCGGTCAATTTACCCAAAAGGTCTGAATTGCCCTGGTTGATTTGTCTCCTCTTATTGCTGAGTCATGACAAAATTCCTTCTTATCCATTGGAGGACAGGAGGTTCTAAGAAATATCACAAGTGTGTTGAGTCGCCAGTACATTTTACGTCTCGATGTTCGGCGAGTCAACCTCGAGCATGGAGAGGTCGACTCAGGACCTTCTGGTTATTCGGAGGCTACGCTCTTGTTGGTTTTCTCAAATATATGTCGACTATCATGATGTCGATTGCATGAAGTCGACTTCTAGGAGTCGACTTGTAGGGGATCTGGCATTTCTCTCAGCCATTCTTATGAGTCAACTCTACGGAAGTCGACTTAAAAATGTCGACAGGCATACGTCGACGTGTGAACGGTTTGAGCGACTATCCGGTCGAGTAGAGGACTTTTTAGGCCGGTATATCATAATATGGCTATATAACCGCCCATGCATAATTTTAAATTTTCAATAAAATATTTAAATTCAAATGTTTAAGGAAATGATTGACTGCAGATTTTTTTTAACATATTCAATCTTTATCTTAAGTTCCATATAATCTATTCATTGTAACGTAAGTTTAATTTACATTAAATATTTATCATTATATATATAAAGGTTTGAATATTTGTTACATATTAAATATATTCCCCAAAAGAATATATATTTACTATTTCAGGAAATTAATTCAACAATTTATGGTATATATCAAATAAGCACTTATAGAAATTGCGGCTCATTATTTAAGTAAAAAGTTAACACATAAAAAGTTTTATTTTTAAG
>CACSLK010031729.1:620733-640533 GCA_902706635.1 Striga hermonthica | reverse complement strand
CTTTATAAATTGATTTTTGTTTTTTTTGTTTTCTTTATTTTTTAAATAGTAAAAAATAATAAAAAATCTTTTAAATTGAAAATTAAGTTTAAAGAATACAAATGTTTTTTTTAATTTCGTGAAAATTATATAATATGATATTTAAAATAATTAATATGATATTATTTTATATTTATTCATAATAGAGTAATTATACATATTAATGTTAATTTTTGTACAATAATAATGTAAAATAGTAAAAGAAATTATTTCATACAAATTAGATAGTATAATATTTAAAGTAATAAATATTACAGTTATCATTTAATTTTATATATTTCACAATAATAATGCAAAATATACATATTATTTATGGTATTTTTATTCAACAAGAAAAAAAGCCACTAACATTAAAAAGTGTGGTTTAATTTGTAAAGTTGTAAAATATGTGGGTAATATTGAAAAGTTGTAAAAATTGATGTAAAAAAGAATATTCCGAGAATATTCTTTTGGGTTGGAAAATGGGTTTCTCGGTTGGAGATGAATTACTGCAAAATGGGTTTGGGTTTGGTGTATTCAGTTGAAGATGCTCTAAGAATGGAGTTTTGGACGATGTGGCATGTTGGGAAGTGTAAAATGAGGTTTATTGAGGTTTACGGTTACAGATGCTATAATAGATTATTAAGACAAAAAAATGAAAAGTTACACGCTTGAAAATGAAAAAAATAAATACTACCTCCTATTTTTAATATATGTCGTTTTGAGAAGTTGCACATTAATTAACAATATTTTTTTGGTCAATAATAACCTTACTAGTGCAAACGCCCGTGTATTACACGGGTGTTTGCTAATTTTTTTCTTAAAATCTAAAATTACTGAAAAAGGTAGTTAAAAATTTAAGTACCTTTTAAAAATATTAATATTATTATATTTAGTATGACACTTTTTATTTGCGCGACTTACTTGTATTATATTATGATAATTTTTTAACTTACAACATATAACTACAATAAACATAAATATTGATATTAAAAAATAATTTTATTTTTCTAATGAATTTTAGTAAATATTATTAATTTTTATTATTATAAAGATAAATCTAATTTATTTATTTTATATATACAATATGAATGTCAAATCAAAGATCATCAAAAGATAATTAATTTAATATATTATATATGTAAAACCGATAAAAAATACAAAAATTATCAACTTTTAAAATACATTTACAATTCAATAGCTAATTGTAGGAAACAAATCAAAAGTCAGGGATATATTAGTCACATAGTGACTCACTATCTAAAATTATAAAAAATTAAAGGGTCATATTAGTACAATTGATATTAAAATACCTAAATTAGCTAAATAATATTTATAGAATACCCGAACCTAGATTATTAATTATTAATATATAATATTATTTGTCCAAACCTAACTACGAAGCATGATTCTTTGCCAAGTAGGATTTCGAAGCACCAGAAACAACCACGTAGGCTCAGCGCATTCTGAAATTATATATAAGGAGGATTTAATGAAGATAGAGATGAATGTTTTGAGAAAAAAATGAAGAGTGAATATGAAAAGACGTAATATATTTATTAGCTAAATGAGGGTAATAATAGAAAAATATGTACAAAAGATCCAAAACGACATTTATTTGAAAAATAGTTGATAAAACTAGAATGACATTTTAAAAAAATAAGAGGGAGTAAAATATAAGGTGCAAACGTGAAACACGCTACATACTTTCCCATTAGTTCGTGCCCGGTCAATCCAGCTTATCCAGAACCTTCTCCATGCAAAGATTTAACCACAGCCGTTGATTATCCCAACCACCCGACTTTAGGCACAAAAATACAAAAATTCCAATTGGTCATATCTACACCGTCCACGTATTTCCAACCGTAGAAGATAATCCAGAGACCCATTTCTAACCGTTCGATCATCACCATCTCCAAATAAATATTCCTCATCGCTTATCATTTTAGCTGCGCCTTATTTCATTTCTATGGCTATGATCAATATTCACTCCTTCCTCCATTTTCATTTATCAGTTCTTCTAATAGTTGATTCGCCTTAGGATTCTTATAGATCGTGAGGCTATCTACGTTCTGGCTATGGTTTTTTTTGGCATATCATGATTCCGCCGATTTTTCAACGGCCAGTTAGCCGCCCGGTCGTCGCCTGCGCCGGCCGTGGCGTTGATCCGATGGAATTCGCTTGATCAGCCATCGAATTATGAAGATAGACACAGGTAAATTCATGGATCTGAAGCTGTGATTTATTTTGTCATCTATCCTTTCACTTGTATGCTTATTGATTTTTTTCTTTTTTTGATTTCAGCTGTTATATCTGTATGGAAGTGAAACCCGTTGGATCTAGTTTTGTTCTTACCCAAGATGGATTTCTTAAAGGGGTGAGGTGATCATTGAGGTTTTGGCACGTTCGTTTGTTGTTTCGTTTGTTATGTTGCTCAGTTTCTTTATCTGATTACGTATGTGTTTTCTACAGCGTGGATCTTCTCGATACTGTTCAGATCTGCTGATGTTTCTGGATCTGTGGAGATGAAGCTCTCTTGTATTTGTTCGTTGAAAAGAGAACATCTTTCTGGAAGTTGAAGTCTCGGTGGTGATGAAAGCGCAGTCCAGGATTTCCTCTTACTGTAAGATTTTTAAGGGAAGTGTTTTGTTATTTCATCTAATGATAACTGCATGTTTATTGTTTCTTGTTAAATTGTATTGATTAATGGTGACTGTTGAGGGTAATTACTATTGTAAAAAAAATAGAGTATAGATCTGAAAAACAGAGAGATGTTGAGTTGGTGAGGTGAGCTGTTGTTGTCCATAGGACCTTTGCCATGATGGGTGCGCTCGCATGGCAGGTCACCATATAATAAAAATATTATCATTTTTGTTTTAGAGGGGAGATGGTACGGGGTGTTTTGCTCGGCACTCCCCTCTGATGGTGTCGTCTTCTTCTTTCTTCTGCACACATGCACATCTTATTGCAGATACCAATCAATTATCTGGTCCATGTTTCTAGAAAATTGTTGCTCTAAAGAATATTACTCGACCATCAACCCAACCATTCATGGACATAGAATATGCAATTACATTTGTGGAATCTTGGCATCAAGCAATATGAGGATTCAACCACATGAAGAATTTAGCACAGAGGTACCATTTTATGTTGACACCAAGGATAACTTGGACTTAGTTTCTACTACTATTGGTGTTTACAGTTTCTTTATTACTTTGTTATAACTTTAATTCAAGTATCAATTGTCACCTAATGGTACAGACACATGATACACTAATTGATACTCTATTATGGTGCTAAGCATAATCTATGGGTTATAATGTAGTTTTAAACATTAACTTCTTACATCTGATCCTTATGTTAGTTTATGAATGTTCTAATCCAAAAGTTTAACACGCATGTTGCTAACATATGCATCGAACAATGTAAATATTGTTGATGCAAATGTTTAAGACTTATTAGTATCTTCTTTAATTCAACCTTGCTGGCCTTGGCTAACAATGGGTATGTGGCAATTATTATCTAATATGATATCATGATAATTCGTTTTAACAAAAGCTATCTTAAACAATCTAGATGAAATTATGACGATGCCTCTTGTATAGGGAATATGACATTTTCTTAAAAGGCTCTCTCCTCGGCTTGCATAATTGAAAATTAATGGCGATTAAGTGTCATTTTATGAAGTGATGAAGTATCGTTAAAAATTAATGGCTGGGAATTTATGTCAACCAAATTGTATGATACTGTAAATTAAGTTTGTAGTGAAAACATGCTTCAAACAAATCCAGTTTATACAAAGGAGAATCAATGTTCAACATCTTCCAGTTATATATTCTTGCATAAATTTGTCTGTATACTTTCATTCTTAACTCTTCATGTTTGTTATATTTCTTGTTGAAGAAAATGATGTTATTTCATCTTATATAGTTGTCTTGCTTATGATGTGAGGAGGGAATTCATGTATTAGTGAGCCTCTCTTATTTAATTGATGTATGAAATAAAGTTGTAATAGTTGAGTCATGCCTTGTAGAGCCACGTAGTGGCTGTGTAGCGTTTTCCTAAGAAGCATGGTTGGATGATGTATTGGGCTGCAGCTTTCTTTGGGCGTGCTAGAATGCTTTCTTTGGGGTCACTTGCCCTTACCAGTTTAAGAGTTGACGCAAGTGGTTGACGCATGTCTGTGATGTGAAGATTGCTGAAGATAATTCAATGATCATAACTTATGAACTTGATTTTGGATGATTGGGGCTTTTTCAGTGTTCCCTGTTGTTGATGGTGGTGCTGTAATTCGCTGCATGGTTGATAGTGGTGAAGATTTCTGTACATCAATTGTACATCAATTGCAAGTATCCACTGTTAAATCATGTATAGTGATGGTTTGGTAATGGCATATTGGCGCGTTCAACTTCCGAGAGAGGTGATGGTTTCTCTACATATATTGCAAGGGTGCTGTCAAGTGATTGGAAAGAATTATCTTCCATTTTTCATTACAATGCAGGTCTGTTTTATTTTGTCCTGGTTATTTTCATGGTTTTGGGAGTTTTTTGATTGCATTTTAAAGTTGACCTTTCTTGCAAGTTCAAGTATCATCATCTTTTTGTTACTTTTTTTCTTTTTTAGGTCTGCTAATAATTACTAAGCCACTGCTTTTAATTTATTTTTTTTTGCATTAGTTCAAAAATCCGCTGCTATTTATAGTATTAAAAATTTGTACGGCTGCTTGGGTTGACATATTTCTATTGGGTTATGAAATTTTTGATTATTTCAACAATTGAATGGTTGGTATATTTTCTAGCATTGTGTACAGGTTTATTGGATGGGAAGGAATTACTTTACAGAGGTGTGACAGTTGTACCCGACTCTAATGCTGGGTTCCTTTGTAGTGGGCAGCAACCAGGTTGAGGATTTATTTTATTTTATTTTATTTTTTACTAAAATTAAATAATACTAAGAAATGGTTCGGTAGTTTGCATACTTGCCTATGTAGTAATGTTCAAACCAACTGAATAATTTGAAATAACTTGATAACTGTTGAAGTTTATTAGGACAGCTCAAATTTATATTAATTTATATTAAAGGCCCAACTTACGAAAAAGAATTTGATATTTGCAATAAATTTAGTAACTGTTATTTGTGTCCTAACGGGTAGAAGAAGATTTTGATTGTCAACAATGTCAATTTAATACTACCTCCGTTTTAAATTATATGTCATTCTGACTTTTTTGATTCATCCATTTGCTATGTATGTAGACATTATTATTATTTAGATACATAGCAAAATGGATGAATAAAAAAAGTCAAAACGACATATAATTTAAAAAGGAGGGAGTAATGGTTTAAGAAGCGTAAATCAAATTTATGCCTTGTGTTGTTGGAAGTGTCAAAGTTGATGTTGGTGAACAATAAGGGAGAGGAAATAAGTAAGCAGTTCGAAAATAAAATAATGACATTCATAATGTTAGTGTGGTGTTTATTGTTTATTTTACTATTGATTGAATCATATAGAAACTAAAAAGTATGTAAACCTGATAGGTATTTGAAATGTCATTCATTATTGATTATCGAATTAAAAATTTGATGCATGGACCATTGAATTTAAGCTGGTCTTTATTCTAGCTAAATAATGTAATTGGATTCAATTTATTTAAACATTCTTATATGGATTTGTAAGCTCAAAGTTGGTAGAGTGCTCAATTGCACTAGTGCAATGAGAGGATGGCGGTTCAAATCCGCCGCTGGTCGGCCGTTGAGTGTGGCCGACTCTGAAACGGTTGGCTGGACTTTTTTGGCGGACTGCATATGGCCGCCAAAGGCTATGGGCTAGGTGTTTTTGGCCAAAAAGTACGGCTGACCGGACCTATCTTGACCGCAAACACTAGTCGTCTGTCGGCAGTGCGGCCAGTTTCGACCGGTCAGGCTGGAATTTTTTTTTTTAATTTAAAATATTAGTATAGTATATAATTAGTATAAATTATAATAGTATAATTAGTATCAATTCGTATGATTAGTATACAATTAGTATAATGAATATAGTATATGATTAGTATAATTAGTATTTGAGTATAATTAGTATAGTAAATGATTATGTACAATTTGTATATAATTATAAAAAGAATAAATTATAATATAATAAAATATAAATAAGTATAATAGAAATAAAATTATATTAAAGTAAATTATTACGATTGGAATTGATTAACTTATAAATAGAATTTATTGATACTATTGTTGTTGAGCTCAAATACATAAATACGGCTTCTTAAACGCATGAGGCACTTCATGCCCAAGTCTGCCATGGCAAAACGAGAATCTCCCAAGATAAATTAAAATATTGTGTAAAATGGTGACAATAATCTCAATCTATGCACTTCAAGAATGATAAAAGAAATTTTCTTGTTGTAAAACAAGAATATTTTTTTTTTTGATGTGGAAGATCAGATTAAACTGCTGCATGACATACTAAGAATATCTCAAATAAATAAAATATGCAAGAAAAAGGTTACCAAGATTTAACGTGGAAAACCTCTAATATAGAGGAAAAATCACGGGACAAATTTCAAACAATTTCACTATATTTTCAAGATAATTACAATATCATTATACGGTCCCCTACACTAGAGTGTAAAATATAGTGACCAGGTGGACTTCCACTCCTATTCAAGTATTACAAACAAGGAGTAATACCCAACCTATTGTATTTTTTCTACACTAATAGGATTTACTCAAATTTTCTATTTTTCTCTCACTGAAAAATTCTCACTAGAATATTAATATTTCTTTTTGCTATATGTGGTTTCTTCTCTCTTTGATGTGCTCTTCGCCTCTGCCGAATGCCTTTTATTTATAGAGGGGGAGTGCAATTCATTGCACTCTAATTCAACAAATGCGGTGCCAAAGTGCATTTTTTTGTCAATAATGGTGACTATAGCTACTAAATTTAACTTTTCTTTGTATACTATTATTTTATACAAAGGAAAGTCAAACTTGGTGGCTGAAGTCACCATTATTGAAGGAAAAAAAAGTCCAGCATTTGTTGAATTGGTATTTCTTTTTGCTATTTGTATTTCTTTTTTTCATTAGTGTGCTCTTTACCTCTGTCGAATGCGGGGAGTGCAATGAATTGCACTCAATCCAACAAATGCGGCGCCAATTTCACTTTTTTTTCTTCAATAATGGTGGCTACAACCACCAAATTTGACTTTTCTTTGTTAACCAAATTTCGAACAATTTCACTATATTTTCAAGATAATTACTATATTTTTTTCACATTCTCCTGCACTAGAAATGTAATTATAATGACTAAGTGAGACAACACTCCTATTCAAATATTACAAACAATGAGTCATAGAGATGATACCCAACTCGGTATATTTTTTCCACGCTCACAGGATTTACTTAAACACTCTATTTTTCTTTCACTGAAAAATTGTCACACAAAAATACTAATATTTCCTGTTGCTATCGGTGTTTCCTTCTCTCTTTGGTGTGCTCTTCACCTCTGCCGAATGCCCTTGTTTATAGAGGGGGAGTACAATTCATTGCACTCCAATTCAACGAATGCGGCGCTAAATTGGATTTTTCTTTTCTTTTCTTTTTCTCCCATAATGGTGACTATAACCACTAAGTTTGACGCCGCATTTGTTGAATTGGTATTTCTTCTTGCTATCTGTGTTTCCTTCTCTCTTTGGTGTGTTATTCACCTTTGCCGAATGCTCTCTCTTTATAGAGGGGGATTGCAATGAATTGCATTCAAATTCAACAAATGTGGCGCCAAATTGCATTTTTTTTTTCAATATTGGTGGCTACAACCACCAAATTTGATTTTTCTTCGTAGACCATTATTCTCTACAAAGATAACTCAAATTTGGTGGCTAGCAACCATTATTGAAGGAAAAAAAAAGTGCAATTTGGCGTCACATTTGTTGAATTGGTAATTCTTCTTGCTATATATGTTTTTTTCTCTTTTGTGTGCTCTTCACTTCTGCTGAATGCCCTCTGTTTATAGAGGGGGACTCTGTTTATAGAGGGGGAGTGTAATGAATTGCACTTCAATTCAACAAATGCGGCGTCAAATTGCAATTTTTTTTCTTTAATATAACCACCACCAAATTTGACTTTTCTTTGTAGACCAAATTCTGAACAATTTCACTATATTTTCAAGATAATTACAATATCGTTTTACACTCCCCTATATTAGAAATGTGAAATATAGTGACTAGTGTGACCTTACTCCTATTCAAATATTACAAACAAAGAGTAACGTAGGTGATATCGAACTCGGTGTATTTTTCCACTCACAGGATTACTCGAGCACTCTATTTTTTTCGCACTGAAAAATTCTCACACAAGAATGCTAATATTTCTTCTTGCTGTCTGTGTTTCTTGCTTCACTTTTGTCGAATGCCCTCTATTTATAGAGGGGGAGTGCAATTCATTGCACTCCAATTCAACAAATGCGGCGCCAAATTGTATTTTTTTTTTCAATAATGGTGGCTATATCCACTAAATTTGACTTTTCTTTGTAGTTCTATTGTTACGAAAAAAGGAAGTAAAGAGGCGACGTCGCCCCACTTGTAGCCGCCCCAATCGATTATTAAAAATATATATATATATATTATTTTTATATTCAATTGGGGAGATAATCCTCCCCTATAAAAAGGCCTTCGACCAGAATGAAGAAAATGCACAAAAGCAATAAAGAAAGAGAAAAGAAAGAAATAAGAAAGGAAAGAAAAGAAAGAGAGATATTCAATATAAAAATATCAAAAGAAAAGAAAAAAGTGATATTTTAATTAGTTTCAGAATATTCATTTTATTTCTAAGTGCTCAGTTCTCGACTCTGTTCTAGTTCGTCAGAACTTGTAAATTTGGTGTGCTACAGATTGCGAGACGTTAGTGTTGTATCTCTGGAGAGGTTACGCTTGAACCGTAAGCACTACACGGGGCGTAGATGTCTTGCGATTGTTAATAACAAGAATAACATTAGCTAAACCCATATTTTTCATGTCGAAATTTCTCTTCAACATTCTTTTCGTATCCATGATCACTTCATGGCTACTTCCAATGATCAACATGTCTACATATTGACATACAATGACAAATGTATTTGATGCAATCATAACATAAGCACATTTTTCACATTCGTTGATTTTGAATGCATTTGACAACATTACGTCATCAAATTTCAAATGCCATTGTTTTGGAGCTTGTTTCAGTTCGTATAAGGATTTGATCAATCTGTACACCTTTTTTTCTTGTCAAGGTGCTATAAACCCTTTGAGTTGTTCCATGTAAACTTATTCTTCCAATTCACCATTAAAAAATGTCGTCTAAACATTCATTTGGTGAATCACAAGATTGTGCACAACAACAATCGATAGAAACACTTTTATCGACGCTAAACCCGTAACAGGTGAATAGGCATAAAAAAAGTCATGCCCTTCTTTTTGTTCAAAGCCTTTGACCACCAATCGTGCTTTAAACTTATCAATTGTTTCATCGTCTTTATATTTTCTCTTTAGGATCTACTTTCATCCTGAAGGTTTTCAACCCTCAGGGAGATCAACCAACTCCCAAGTATTATTTTGCATAATGGACTCGATTTCGCTATTTATACCTTCTTCCCAGAGTGGTCCATATGGGCTGGACAAAGCTTTCTTAATAGAATTCGGTTCATTGTCCAACATATACGTAATAAAATAAGGTCCAAATGTTTCCATAGTTTTTACCCTTTTACTACGGCTTAATTCACCATCTTTATCTTCAGTACCATCTGGTACAAAACAAATAGCAGTTTTATACGTCTTTTTGTTAGTACTAGATTCTGCTTTTAAAATTAGAGGAAAAATATTCTCAAAGAATATAGCATTCCTCGATTCAATCGTGCTACTAACAGATACCTTTGGATTTTCTGATTTATGAACTAGAAATCTATTTGCCATACTATTGTACTCATATCCAATAAAGATACACTCGATCGTATTTGTTCCGATTCTCATTTGTTTGGTTTCAGGACCTGAAACCTTAGCCGAACACCCCCACATTTTTAGATATTTATAAGACGATTTACGATTTTTGCACATTGCGTAAGGGGTCTTATTTTTCCCTTTAGGTGGTATTTTGTTCAAGATGAGATTTGCTGTTAAAACAGTTTTACTCCCACATGTTCTGTGGTAATCCTGAACTAAACAACATGGGAATCATCATTTTTTTTTAAAGTTTGCTATTTGTGTTCAGCAACACCGTTTGACTGCGGAGAATAGGGCGCCGTCGTTTGATGAGTTATGCCATATTCAGAACATATTTGTTCAAAAGGAGTTACATACTTCCCACTCCTATCACTTCGAATTATTTTAATTCTATTGTCGAATTGATTTTCAACTTCGGTCTTATAGTTCTTAAATGCTTCTACAGCCTCGTTTTTGCTTTTTAACAAAAATATAAGTAGCAAAATCTTGTGCAATCATCGATAAAAGTTATAAAATACTTTTTACCCGTTGTTTGCACAATTTTCAGATCACATACATCAGTATGGATTAAGCGTAATAGTTTAGCACTTCTTTCCACCGAGTGAAACGACAACTTAGTCATTTTGCTTTAACACATATTTCACATTTCTTATGTGATTCAATTTTAGAATTAGGAATTAATTTTAAATTCATCAACCGTTTAATTGTATTTAAATTTACATGTCCCAATCTAATATGCCATAAATTAGAGCACTCAACCGTATAAGCAGAAATAAACTTCTCATTATCATTGGAAGCGGTTACATGGCTCACGGCCATGACATTCATTTTGAACAAACTTTTGTTGAGATAGCCACGACCAAGGAAAGTTCCAAACTTGCTAAGAACAAACTTTTTAGCATCAAACACAAACCTAAATTTTTGCGGATGACTGGGACATGCAAAACATCTTTAAGGTTCAACTTCTTTCCAGAAGTTAGGTTCAACACCACAGTTAGCCACATCAGAATGTGAAGTTTTCGACCATTAAAAGGATTGTAATCAGAAAACATCTCCTTGTCGGAACACACATGGCGAGTGACAACAGTATCGATGTGCCACTCCCTTGGGTTATCCACCATATTGGCTTCAAACACCACAACCGATATATTAAAGTCAGTCAGTTCACCCGACACAGAGTCGTGTTCAGCAACAAGAGCACTTGGTTGTGCCTTCTTTTGCCCAGCCTTCTTAGGCTTCCACAATCCTTAGCCATATGGTTCGACTTTCCACAATTGTTGCAAGTGCCAGTGAACTTCCAAACCTTGGCGGGTTGCTTCCCTTTGTTAAGGGACTTCCTCTTGCTCGAGTTGCATTGCTCCAGCAAGTTCGCATGAGCTTCTATCATCGGGGCTTTTCCTGACTGCTTATGGTTGTCCTCCTCGCTACGAAGACGAACCACCAAGTCTTGAAGACTCATCTCCTTTCTCTTGTGTGTGAGATAGTTCTTGAAATCCTTCCAGCCTGGCGGCAGCTTCTCATTCACAACCGTTACTTGGAATGACTCGCTCAAAGTCATCCCTTCAGCATGGATATCGTGCAAGATCAGCTGGAACTCTTGCACTTGTGACACAACAGTCTTCGTGTCAAGCATCTTGAAGTCAAGAAATTTGTCGACGACGAATTTCTTCGCCATGACATCCTCAGTCTTGTACTTCTCCAAGGCAGCCAAAGCTCCTTGGCAGAACCAACAGAGTTGTACATATTGTACAATTCATTACTAAGCCCATTTAGGTCATAGTTCCGGCAAAAAGTAATCACCTTTCCCCCAAGCTTCGTACGCAGCGCGTTGTTCAGCATTAGTTTCATTTTCAGCAACATGAGGAGAATCGTCCTTTAGATACTTTAACAAACTTAAGGTGGTTTGGTAGAAGTGCATCTTCTGCTGCCACCTTTTGAAATCAAACCTGTTGAATTTTTTGGGGTTTTCAGCAGTCAGGACCTGAACAACAGATACATGATGAAAATGCTGAACACTGGAGCACGTTTGAGCTCTCAGCAGCCCGTCAACAACTCTGTTCAGCATTATCATCCTGTACCTGCTGTTCAGGTCTCGACTGCTGAAAAACCCAAAAAACTCAACGGGCTTGACTTCAAAAGGTGGCAGTAGAAAATGCACTTCTACCAAACCACCTTAGGTTTGACAAAGTATCTGGAGGACGATCCCCTCATGTTGCTGAAAATGATACCAATGCTGAACTACGCGCTGCGTACGAAGCTTGGGGGCAACGTGATTGATTAACTTTGCCTGAACTATGTCCTGAATGGACTTAGTAACGAGTTGTAAAATTTGGACAACTCTGTTGGTCCTGCCAAGGAGCTTTGGGCTGCCTTGGAGAAGAAGTACAAGACTAAGGATGCTGGAGCGAAGAAATTCGTCGTTAGCAAATTTCTTGACATCAAGATGGTTGGCACAAAGACTTTCGTGTCACAAGTGCAAGAGTTCTTGTTGATCTTGCACGAATCCATGCTGAAGGGATGACTTCGACCGAGTCATTCCAAGTAGCGGCTGTGATCGAGAAGCTGCCGTCAGGCTGGAAGGACTTCAAGAACTATCTCAAACACAAGAGAACTGAGATGAGTCTTGAAGACTTGATGGTTCGTCTTCGTATCGAGGAGGACAACCAGAAGTCTTTAGGAAAAGTCCCGATGATGGAAGCTCGTACGAACTTGCTGACGCAAGACAACTCGAGCAAAAGGAAGTCCCTTAACAAAGGGAAGCAACTCGTCAAGGTTTGGAAGTTCACTGGCACTTGCCACAATTGTGGAAACTCGAATCATATGGCTAAGGATTGCAGGATGCCTAACAAGGCTGAACAAAAGAAGGCACAACCAAGTGTTCTTGTTGCTGAACACGGCTCTGTGTCGGGTGAACTGACCGACTTTGATATGTCGGCTGTGTTGTTTGAAGCCAATATGGTGGATGGTTTTTCTACGGAGCCCTCAATGGTTTTTCTTACGGATCCCTCCGCCTACATGGAACTTATGTGGCACTTACAATAAAATACATATGTGTAATTTATTTATTTTATGTAATAAAGGAAAATAAAAAAAAATAAAAAAAGAAAAAAAGAAAAGAACGCAGTCTTCTTCTTTCCCGCTCTCAAGCCTCCCAATCCCCAAATCCCCAATTCGATCCCTAAATTCACATCCGCCCCTCCTTCGACCGATCCCTAAATTCACATCCGATCCTCCGACCACGTCCCTCTAGGAAGCTTCTCTGCCGCCCTTTGCAGCTTCATGTACACTCCAACTGCCACAACACGGCCCCCATCGAGCCCTGGTCAACCCCGTACACGACCAGACAATTCTCGGCCAGGTCACCTGCTCCCTGTGCAGGACCGGGCCTAGTCCGGAAATTGCGCGCAACACCTTCAATAGAATGGGGACGTACAGGGAGCTTTCCCGTACACAGCACCTCGAACAAAATGGAGATGCACGGGGAGCTTGGAGTCTTCAGAAGCGAAGAACATCAGCGACACGTGGTGGAGCTCGTGTGGAGGATCCAGAGGCGGAAGGGAGGCGCGCAATTCTGGGAGAGACCGATTGTGGCTGGGCCTGATCGTGGCGAGCAGGGTATGCGGGCTGACCGACGGCGTTATGCTGGTCGTCTCCGGTGTCGTTTTCCTGTTCCGTACCAGAAGTGGAAAGTGAAAGCCGATGAGATGCCGTCCACATCAACAGTGGCTACTGATAGTCAAGTATGACGCAACGGCTACATATGTTTTCCTGCTTCTATTAAGATGATTTTCAATAGAAGAGTTACAAGAGAATGAAGAATTGGCTTCCAACTGAACTCAAGCAAGTTGGCAAATGCCACCATGTTGCTATTTCCGTCGACCCTTATTTTAAGAGTAGACGTGCATTTATTTTATTTCCGGAGCTAGCAGTGAAGCGGGATATAGCAAATGCCACCATGTTGAGAACATACTCTTGGTAGTTGTAGTTTATGTTTGATTGCAGTTTATTGGAGAATTCTAGGATGATAATGAAATAATGTGGCTGAGGTTGATAGGGGATGTGTATAATGTGGTTGAAGTTGATATGATATGGGATATCTAATTATACTATTGAGATGTGTATTATGTTTCACACCTTGATGAAATATGATCAAATGTACTCGTATGGTTGACATTTAGCAATTTGTATTTCGTATTCTTTGTTTTGTTTCTTTACAGCAAAATTTTCTTGTGGTTGATGGAATGAAAGTAACTGATCAAGGAATAATGAGCATATTTTGCTACTTGCTGTGGGTGCTTTATATTCAGGTGCAACATATTTTACTAATCGTTATAGGTCTGCTAATCACTGAACAGTTGTCTATTTGGTGGTCTGATGATGATCATGCATACAAATGAGTTGGTTTGGTGTCCATTCTGATATATTATGGAGATCTGTCGATTGTAACGGAGGCCATCTTTACATGTATCTAAAGGTGTTAGAGATGCCTATTAGGGGAACTGTCAGTAATTCAGCAATCGCAAACTTTCCACCAAGCGTGATTGATATGCTATTTTAATGTATTTGTATGAATTCTTGGTAAGATGTTCCATATCCATTTCAGATTAGAACCTTGCACATGTTATCTTTAGTACTCCTCTGACTGTTGTTTTGGGACATGCCAGAAAAGCAACTAACAACTAAAAGAAAAACTAAACCAACAAAAACTACATTAAACAATAGCAGCAAAAAGAAAGGAAACTAAAATGAAAGAAGTACGTAGGCCATAATATTACAAGCCATGCAACAAAACAAAAACTACATTAAACAACAGCAGCAAAATAAATAAATAAATAAATAAATAAAAACTAAAATGAAACAACTACCTGGCCATAATATTACAAGAAATACAACAAATAATTAGATAAGATGAAGCAAACTAGTGCCTGATAAGTAAACCAAGCTGGGGATAATACATACTTGTCATCATCAAGTAAAACAACATACAATTGTAAAAAAACCAAACAATGGGTACATCAAAGCAGGAGGGGACAAATTATATATATGGGTAAGGTAAAAATGTAAAAAACCAAATACTCCAGATAATTTAGCAACAATCAAAATATTAAAAGGTAACAAAAATAATTTAATGTCTCATGAAAAACAAAACCATTCATCTAAAAATAACTAACTACTAAAATAAACATTTCAAATATCAGAGCCACTGGAATTCGTCACTTTTGACATGTCTGGACGACATGAATCATCTTCAAGGTGAATGCTATGACTAGGACATTTGCGCTTGTCATGGCCCCTATGCCCACACATAATACAAGATCGAGCACTTTGAGATATGGCTTTTTCTTTACTCGACTTTAGACGCTTGCCACAACCTTTAGTTTGTACAGGCTCCGGGTCGCATACAAAAAATATCTTCTAACCTTTGTTATTACTCAAGCGCTTGCTCATGCATTCATTTTGATCAATCGCACCAACCTCCCATTTCAAAGCTTTGAGCTTTTCCATTAGAAACTTGCTTCTCGCCTCAGTCAACGACGCATCATCGATGAGCTCTCTCGTTATTTTCATCAGCGCCCCACGTCTGCCTTGCAAAGATTCACCTACTTCAAAATCAAATAGCGTATCATAAATAAGGTTACTCTTTGCATTCTTTGTCCACCTTTTCTTCACGTATTTTTTAGGTACTAACATAACTTGTTCAACCCTCATCCAACATAGCATGTGTCGACAAGGATACCCTTCAAACTCAAATTTCTTACAACTGCACGCTATAAAATCTTCTGGGACACATATGTCAAAATTCGCTGACGTTGAGTGATCATTTCAATATCAAAACGCCAAACTTCATAAACTCGGGAATCGTTTGAACTTGAGACCATTTTGCATATATAGCTCGCACTTTCTTCGAACTCTCTCTGAAATAACAAAAATATAGACTTTGTATAAATCTCTACCATCTGCTTTTCCACAGCGAATGAGGTATTGATCCGAGACTTTTCATTGAGATCAACATGACTGGCCATCAATTCTTCATGTCTTTGATGCGCAATAGCCCTACTAAAACGAGTGAAAAAGTAATTCAATGAACATTTTTTATCCAAGTACCTTTTAAAGAATGCGTGATTACTCTCAACTCGTTGGCTACTGGACATACCTGCTGCGAAAACACCCCTTACATAAGCTAGAACCCAACGATGACGAATTTCATACATCTTTGACAACCATCCATTACCATTCAATTGGGAATCACTCATCAATAAATTCCATCTGCCCTCAAACTCATTGGGAGTCTCAGAGTCGTTAATAATACCACTTAAAGTTTGATAGTGTAACTTATGAAGAACGGGACCGAGCTTTTCTGAATTTTTTTTCAGAATATGCCAAATGCAATATCGGTGCATAGTGTTTGGAAGCACCTCAGCCACGGCAATTGAAATAGCCGAATCCTGATCGGTGATAATAACTTGTGGATGTGGCTGGTCTCCCATTGCTGTTATAAAATTGGAGAATAACCAAACAAATGATTCTGCTTTCTCGTCGCTGAGTAATCCACAAACGAATACAGTGGTCTGCCTATGATGATTAACACCAACAACAGGTGCAAACACCATTCCATGTTTATTCGTATTATATGTGGTATCAAAGACAACTGCATCTCCAAACACTGCATAAGAATTTCTTGATTCAGTATCAGCCCAGAAACCCCTGGTGAAAACACCATCCTCATTTTTCTCATAAATATAATAAAAATTCTCATTCTTCTTTTTTTCCATTTCAAATTGGTGAATCAAGGTTTGTGCATCATGTCCACTTAATTCAGCTTTACGTGCTGCTTCTTTATTTCGGATATCCTTCTCCAAACAACCCATCATTGAGGGACCACCAGAATCAATTTCAAACAATCTAACTTGTTTGCATGTGGGGATATTTGCCTCCGTGTACTCCTGGACAAGAGCTCTTTTTGTGGCTGACACACATCTATGAGATCTCAACAAGTGAACTTTCCTAGGAGTAGGAGCGGATGATTGTGTTTTTCGACAAAATGTTTCACCACCCAAGTTTCATTTTTTTTCCGAACACTCATTCGAGCTGGGCAATTACAACGAGTTTCCCCACGTTTTCGTTCCTTAGTTTCTGTCACTGCGCCTCGTTTATTTTGGTACGACACATTTGTCTTCCCTTCTTTAGAGCAAACAAACATTTTTCCCACAAATGTGCCAACTTTTGGATCATTTTGGCTGTTTAAAATTTTTGTGCTAAACCCTGCAACTTTAGCATACTCGTTATAAAAACAAAGAGCTCTTTCCACAGATTGAAATTCCTGTTCTATATAAGGCTTCACCGACGAATCAACTTGTGGAGTGAACGTTTCGTCTTGCTCAATCCCCATCCTATGTAAAACAAACATACTAAATGACATAAATTATAAAAGCAAATCTAAAATCATGACAATAAAGATTAGTTGATTCAACCAGGATTACCTTATAATTTTTAGAAAATCCTTGTATGAAGATTAGTTGGTCGAATATCTATTTGGTGAAAAGAAGAAGATGACGATTTTTTGGTGAGAAGAAGAAAAAGATGACGATGAAGATGAAAAAGGAGAATAAGAACTTTCAGAGAATTGTGTGCGTAGGTTTCAGAGAACTGCGTTCTTTTCTTTTTTCTTTTTTTTTTTATTTCCCTTTATTACATAAAATAAATAAATTACACATGTGTATTTTATTTTAAGTGCCACATAAGTTCCATGTAGGCGGAGGGCTCCGTAATAAAAACCATCGAGGGCTCCGTAGAAAAACCAATATGGTGGATAACCCAAGGGAGTGGTACATCGATACTGGTACCACTCGCCATGTGTGTTCCGACAAGGAGTTGTTTTCTGATTACACTCCTAATGGTAAAAAACTTCAATGGGAAACCTATACGTCTAATTTGGCTGGAGTTGGCACTGTGGTGCTGAAGCTAACTTCTGGAAAGGAGTTGAAGTTTAAGAGCATCTCCAATGGTCCATGGATTGCTCTTTTTTATTGCCATGTGGCATAATAAATCTTATGTGGCATTCAAAATGTCTAGAAGTCTTTCTAGACATAGAAGTACTTCTAGACATCCTCTATTGTAATTTATATTATGTATTATATATATATTTCATGTTCAACCAATTATTATTTTACACATGCTAAATTATACTAAAATGAACATTAACCATTGGAGAGAAAATTTTGCAGTTTCCCTTCTCTAGATCTCTTCTTGTTGAACATGGATTTGGAGTTGTGTTTGATGCTAAAAAGTTTGTTCTTAGCAAGTTTAGAACTTTCCTTGGTCGTGGCTATATCGATAAGGGTTTGTTCAAAATGAATGTAATGGCCGTGAGCCGTGTAACCGTTTCCAATGATAATGAAAAGCCTATTTCTGTTTATACGATCGAGTGCTCTGATTTATGGCATATTAGATTAAGACATGTAAATCTAAATGCAATTAAACAGATGATAAATTTAGAATTAATTGTTAATTCTAAAATTGAATCACATAAGAAATGTGAAATTTGTGTTGAAGCCAAAATGTCTAAGTTGCCTTTTCACTCGGTGAAAAGAAGTACTGAACCATTAGGCTTAATCCATACTGATGTATGTGATCTGAAAATTGTGCAAACAAGAATGGGTAAAATTTTTTTTATAACTTTTATCGATGATTGCACAAAGTTTTGCTACATATATTTGCTTAAAAGCAAAGTCAAGGCTGTGGAAGCATTTAAGAACTATAAGACCGAAGTTCAAAGTGATAGGGGTGGGGAGTATGTAACTCCTTTTGAACAAAT
Organism: Striga hermonthica; assembly: GCA_902706635.1. Taxonomy (NCBI): domain Eukaryota; kingdom Viridiplantae; phylum Streptophyta; class Magnoliopsida; order Lamiales; family Orobanchaceae; genus Striga; species Striga hermonthica. Next base: position 621,729 of record CACSLK010031729.1, on the reverse strand, counting down.
ATGTTTTGAGTATGACATAATTCATCAAACGACGGCCCCTTATTCTCCGCAGTCAAACGGTGTTGTTGAACGCAAAAATTGAACTTTAAAAGAAATGATGAATGCCATGTTGTTTAATTCAAGATTACCACAGAACAGGTGGGGGAAGCTGTTTTAACAGGAAATCACATCTTGAACAAAATACCACATAAAGGGACAAATTAGACCCCTTATGAATTGTGGAAAAATCGTAAGCCGTCTTATAAATATATGAAATTGTGGGGGTGTTTGGCTAAGGTTTTAGTTTCTGAACCCAAACAAATGAGAATCGGACCAAAGACGGTCGATTGTATCTTTATTAGATATGTGTACAATAGTATGACATATAGATTTCTGGTTCATAAATCAAAAAATCCAGAGGTATCAGTTAGTACCACGATTGAATCGAGAAATGCTATATTTTTTAAGAATATTTTTTCCTCTAAAGGAAAAAGCAGAATCTAGTTCTAACAAAAGGACGTATGAAACTACTAGCGGTTCTGTATCAGATGGTACTGAAGATAAAGATGATGAATTGAGACGTAGTAAAAAGGTAATAACTATGAAAATGTTTGGACCTAATTTTATTACGTATATGTTGGACGATGAACCGAGTTCTACTAAAGAAGTTATGTCCAGCCCAGATGGACTACTCGTACAAAGAAAAGTCAAATTTCGTGGCTGTAGCCACTATTATTGAAGAAAAAGAAAACAACAACAACAACAACAACAACAACAAAGCCTTTTAGTACCAAACAAGTTGGGGTAGGCTAGAGATGAAACCCAACAGAAACAGTGGTAAAAAAAAAAAGATTGGAGCAAAAGAGAAAGGAGCAAAAGTCACGGTTCCGGCACGTTGATCGCTAGCCTCCAAGCGCTCCTATCCACCGCTAAATCCTTAGAGATATTCCAATCTTTAAGGTCTCTCTGAACCGACTCTTCCCAAGTGAGTTTAGGCCGACCTCTACCTCTCTTAAC
>CACSLK010031729.1:596381-607856 GCA_902706635.1 Striga hermonthica | reverse complement strand
GTTGTTATGGAAATATAATAAAATTTAAGAATCATATCGCCTTGATTTTATAACAAATCAACCTAAATATGGTTTTTCATATTTATATCAAATAAAATTCATATCACTTATTTTGTTTTCAAAATTTTCAAATACACTTCTGTCTATACCAAATAAAATTTAAAATTCAGACATTTCATACCAAAAAAAAAATCTTTCACTTTATACCATAAAATTGGACATTTATTAATAACAAACATTTTCTATCAAAAATAAAAATGACAATCAGATATCTAAAATAAAATTACCCACTTTATACCAAAACCTGATTCATTATTTTTTTCTACTTTATGCCATCAATTGAATAATTAATTAATCTATAGAGGCATAATTTTTTGAAAATTTTCAGAAAAAATTACCAAGTTCATTAATTTTAAAATTTTAAACGTGATTCAGTTTCTATTTCAAGTATATAATATATATATATATATTTGTATCTATATATAATATTTCAAGTAAACACAAACATTTTTAATGAAAAATCACATGCATTAGATCGTGAACATTGAAAACTATAAAAATTTTATTATTTCATAACTCTGCACCCACACATAATATACTCCCTTGATTTTATTCAATTCTCACAGTACAAAACAAAATTGGTTTCACAAAGAAACCAAAGACAATTACTTGATATTTTTCCTAATTTTACAGCTAAAATATTTATTTGTATGTATGCTAATAAAAAAGCACACACTTTACACATTCACAAGAGGTGCGAAGTAGTCTTGTTAATGCAACTACACAAAAAATTATGTTCTTACATTCTATGTGCAAAAAGATTTGACTGGCATATAAAACGAAATCTAACAACAAAGCTGTTAGAATATATTTTGTATATATGGTTATAATATATTTTGTATATATCTTGTAGGATTAGGTTTAGGCTCATTATGTTCCTATATATATGTGTACATGTCTTGTGAATAATATAGAACATATATTTTTCTCACTTTCTTACATGGTATCAGACTAGGTTTATAGTCCAATATAGGGTTAGTATTTTTCGCTCGTCTCCGGCCGTCTTCTATTCTCACCTCCCAGACCATCCTCTCCGTCATCTTCCGACGAGCCGTCGGTCAAAATTTGGGCCCGTTCGGAGGCGCGTGGGGCCCACACTACCCGGAATGTTGCGACAGTGCTGGCAGCTTCAGCCGGAGCGTGAGATTCACCCCCAGCTCCGATCGCCGTGATTTTTCAGCCGTCGACTCCTCTCATCGGCGGCTACGTCCTGGTGTGGTCGGTTTTGGTTTTCGTGCCGTTTTTAATTTCAGCTTTTTACTGCTATTTTATCCGGTTTGTGTTCCAGTTCGTGATTTTCTTTTGTCTTCGTACTGTTGCTGGTTGCTGGTGCTTCTTTAATTTTTGGATATGGATTCTTGTATGGTGGTCTGCCACATTAGCCATGTTCAGGGTCATATTGCTCCATTTTGTCCTACGGTGGTATGTCACATTTGCCATGTTCGGGGTCATATTGCTACATATTGTCCAGCCAGATCGCACCGTTCGAGAGGTTCATTCTCTCGACATCATGGGTCTTCCTCTACCGCCACTTATTCTGTTACAGCAGCTGTCACTACTGAGCTTCAGCATTCGCCTTACACTCTTCAAGACATAGAGGCTATTGTCAAACAGGTTCTTCTTTCCAATTCTTCTATGTCTACTACCGGAGGTAAATCACATTGGTATTTTGATTCTGGCTGTTGCAATCACATGACCTCTAGCCCGCAACTTTTGTCTTCCTCGTCTTCCGTAACCTCTTTACCTCCTATACATACTGCTAATGGTACTCTTATGAATGTTACTCACACTGGTTTGATTTCTTCCCCTTCCTTGCATCTTCCCGTCACATACTGCATTCCTGACTTGGCCTTGAATCTTATTTCTGTTGGTCAATTGGTTGACCAAGGTCTTAATGTTATATTTTCATCTTCTGGTGTTCAGGTTCAGGATTCACAGACGGGACAGCTTCTCGGGAAAGGTCGCAAGACGGGCCGATTATTTGAGCTTGAGTCACTTCATGTCCCTCGTTCTTACGCTTTTTCTGCTTCTGCCACCAATAGTAAGTCTAGTTTCCAGTGGCATCTTCGTCTTGGGCATGCGTCTTCGAATAAAGTTCGTTCTTTATATAATAAGGGTCTTTTGGGTTCAGGTCATTTTGAGTCTTTTAGTTGTCTTCATTGCAAACTTGGGAAACAACCGGCTCTTTCTTTTTTTGATAGTTTGTCAACTGCAGATAAACCTTTTGGTTTGGTACATTCTGATATTTGGGGTCCTTCTCCTGTTGCTTCTCTGAGTGGTTTTCGGTATTTTGTTATTTTTGTTGATGATTTTTCTCGTTTTACCTGGATCTATTTTCTCAAAAATCGTTCTGAGTTGTCCAGCATATATGTTCAATTTGCTAACATGATTCTTACACGATTTTCTTGTCCTATAAAGGTCTTGCGTACTGACAATGCTCTTGAGTACAAAGATTCTACTTTTTTGAAATTTCTTTCTGATCAGGGCACCTTAGTTCAACGTTCGTGTCCATATACTTCCCAACAAAATGGACAAGCTGAACATAAGCACCGTCACATTCTTGATACTGTCCGTGCTCTTCTTCTTTCTGCTCAGTGTCTTGATCGTTTTTGGGGTGAGGCAGCCTTGACTGCTGTTTATGCTATCAATCGGTTACCCTCATCAGTCATTAGGGATGTCAGTCCTTTTGAGAGGTTGTACGGTCAGTCTCCTGATTATACTCAGTTACGTCCTTTTGGTTGTGCTTGCTTTGTTCTCCTTCCGTCCCATGAGCGGACCAAATTAGAACCCCGAGCTCATCTGTGTTGTTTTTTGGGTTATGGGGTAGAACACAAAGGATTTAGGTGTTGGGATCCGATTTCTAATAGGTTGCGTATCTCACGTCATGTTACCTTTTGGGAGCATACTACTTTTTCCTCCTTGTCTAAGTTCCACATTCCGTTTGATTCGGCGTCTCCTTTATTCATGTCTATTACTTCAGATCTTTTTCCAGATACAGATACAGGTTCTGACTCTCAGCTCATTGACACGCCTGTCATGCCTCCGTCTTCTGAAGTGGCTCCACCTGTGCATCCTGAACCGACGGTTCGTAATGAGCCCTCTTCTAGTTCTGTACTTTTGCCAGCTATTGATCAGCGACGGTCGACTCGTGTAAGTCGTCCCCCTTCTCACTTACTTGATTATCATTGTTATTCGGCCATATTATCTCATCATGAGCCTAGGTCTTTTCGTGAGGCGAGTATTGATCCATTGTGGCAACAAGCTATGGCTGAGGAATTGCAGGCCTTAGACAAGACTCATACTTGGGATCTAGTTGATCAACCTGCTGGCAAGAAACCCATCGGATGCAAATGGGTTTACAAGATCAAAACAAATTCAGATGGGTCTATTGAGCGCTACAAAGCTCGTCTTGTTGCTAAGGGGTACTCACAGGAGTATGGCATAGATTATGAAGAGACATTTGCACCGGTTGCTCGTCTTACTACTGTACGCTGTTTACTTGCAGTTGCTGCAGTTCGTCGATGGTCTCTTTTACAGTTAGATGTTAAGAATGCCTTCTTGCACGGTGCATTATCTGAGGAGGTTTACATGACTCCTCCTCCTGGGTTCTTGTCCTCTGGGAAGGTTTGTCGTCTGCGCCGAGCTTTGTAAGGCTTGAAACAAGCGCCTCGTGCCTGGTACGCCACGTTCAGTTCTGCATTGTTTCAGTTTGGTTTCACTACGAGTGATCACGATTCTGCCCTATTTCTTCGGCGCTCTTCATCTGGGATCATTGTTTTGTTGCTCTATGTTGATGATATGATCATCACGGGGGATGATGTTTCGGGTATTTCTGACTTACAGGATTATCTTCGACAGCATTTTGAGATGAAGAGTTTGGGTCGTCTTCGCTATTTTCTGGGTCTTGAGATTTATGATTCCTCTGATGGCTTCTATTTGTCTCAAGCCAAGTATGCCTCTGATCTTCTTGCTCGGGCCGGTCTCACTGATTGCCAGACAGCTTCCACACCTCTTGATTATGATATTCGTCTTACTCCATTGGATGGTTCTCTTCTTGAGGATCCTACGTTATATCGCCAGCTCGTTGGGAGTTTGATATATTTGACTGTCACTCGGCCTGATATAGCTCATGCTGTTCATATTGTGAGTCAGTTTATGGCTTCTCCGAGAACCACACATCATTCTGCTGTGTTGCACATCCTTCGCTATGTGAAGGGCACCTTATTGCATGGTTTACATTTCTCGGCCAGTTCTTCCTTGTCCCTTAGCGGCTACTCTGATGCAGATTGGGCTGGAGATCCTACCGATCGTCGCTCCACTACCGGGTATTGTTTCTTCTTAGGTGATTCACTTGTCTCTTGGCGCAGTAAGAAGCAAACCTTAGTTTCCCGTTCGAGTGCCGAGTCTGAGTATCGTGCTCTTGCTGATTCCACCGCAGAGCTATTATGGTTGCGTCGATTACTTGCTGATCTTGGTGTCCCTCAGTCATCCTCTACTGCTCTTCATTGTGATAGCCAGAGCGCTGTCAAGATGTCGCATAATAATACGTTTCATGAGCGTACCAAACATATTGAGATTGATTGTCATTTTATTCGCCAGCATGTTACCCACGGGACTGTACGACTTGTTTCCTTCTCCTCTTCGGATCAAATAGCGGATGTCTTCACGAAGTCTCTCCTTCCCGGTCGCTTTTGTTTACTTCTTAGCAAACTCAAGTTGATATCTACTATACCACCTTGAGTTTGAGGGGGGGTGTTAGAATATATTTTGTATATATGGTTATAATATATTTTGTATATATCTTGTAGGATTAGGTTTAGGCTCATTATGTTCCTATATATATGTGTACATGTCTTGTGAATAATATAGAACATATATTTTTCTCACTTTCTTACAAAAGCTTCAGGAATACAGAAAAACCACTTGTCATTGCTGCTAAGCTGCAGGCTTTCAGTCCCAAGTACAGCTAACTCATGTACCACATCCACATACATTTGCCCTCCAATTTTATTTTATTTTTCGTGTTCTTCAAATTGAAACTAAACTTAAGAGCAAATTTGCCCATAAACAAATCTGTTTCAACACAATTCATTTTAACATGTTAATAATGGGGAAAAAGAAGAAGAAGAAGAAAGAAGCAGTCATCTTTAAATATTACAAATGCATTTCTAATATATGTTTCTACTTTACACCTTTCAAGATTTACAGATGAAGTTTGTATATCATAATTGTATACATCCCAAAAGATAACTAAATTTGTGTAAGAAGGCTAAACTTAATCGTTCTTGTAATTCAACCCTACATTAGAATGGCACATCTGCTAGCAATTTCTAAAATAGAATTCAGAGATGTTACAACTTTCAGATTTATAAGAATATTCAGGAAATAGTACTTGCCAGACAATGAAATTGAAGCTCTATTGATTCTCTTATGATACTTCAAAATGCAGAATCTGAAGTCAGAACTGAGCTTATGGCGGCTAGAACACCATACCTCGTGAGCTTATAGCTTTCCATGCTCATGTATGTGTCTTCCATTTCAATGGCCGAGCAAAGCCTTGGCTCCATATTGCGTTCCCAGAGCTTCAACATTTGTGGACCAAACATGTTGACTACCCTAATAGGTTCCTAAACAGTAGTCATATAAGGGCATCTTAGAGAATATTTACAATGATAAACAAACATCAATTATTTATTTATTTATTTACTTACCGTTAAAAGAAGAGCGCAGGGGAAACAAATGTGAAGTCCTGCAAAAAAGGTTTACTGATCAGAACAGATAAAAATGACAACCACAGGCTTACCAGTGATCTAAATTACCAGTGAAAACACATTTACATGCTAAGAGGCCCTTACTATTTACCAAGCAGTTTATAACCATAATCAAGAATCGAAAATAATCGCAACCAACCAGATACAATGTAACAGAACTTTCTCAAACCCTAAAGCCCAAAATCCATAAATATTAGCATTTGTATGGTGACCTGAAATGGGATAGAGGCAAGACAGATTCTCCAGTTTCACCATGAGTCATTAGTCTCCTTTTACTTAACTCTTCAGCCAATTTATGCCTAAACCAGTCACTATTTACATCCTTCACGAACAATATCGATTTTATATTTTCACCATATCTACAATGATGGGGTCTCCTCTCAGATCTGGAGTGAACCGATGGAAAACCGCCCAGATCTAGAATGAACCGATGGGAATGAGCTCAGACCTGACTCGATAGCCTTCGAACTGTTGTTGAACCACGAGAAAACATGCAAGAACTCAAGGCTGGAGGGGTTTCCGGCGTAGAGCCTCCGACGCTCAAGTCAGTATGTGAGAGAGAGGAAGAGAGCTGCTCTTAGAGAGCAGCAACAGTGATGGGGGAGAGTATGGAATGAATGGGAGTTAGGGTTTTGGGGTTACCTCAGCTCCTTTATATAGAAGCGAGACATTTACCTGAAGTTCCCAAAATTCCCTGGCCGACTTACTGGAAATGCCCAAAATACCCTGGTCGGTTCACATTCCGTTCTTCTCCTAGTCAACATTTAGATTCCTTCTTATCCTTAGTAGTTTTTCTATGATATATCGAAGTATATCGGATCGTCGGGGATCTAAGAACCTCGAGACTTCCCCAGTCGACTCGGGGTACCTACTCGAGTCGATGGGGTCATGTTCAGTCATTGGTAGACCCTGATGCGCTTATTCGTCCTTCCGGAGAAATCGACTTATTCTAGTCGACATGTGGAAGTCGACCGAGAGACGCCTGGATTCTTGACCAGAGATATCATAGGGAATCTGCAGAGAGGGTCGACTTTGGCTAAGTCGACTCGGTAATCTCTGAACCGTAGATAGCATAAACCGATATACGATAGTATGGCTATATCATCTAGTCCCTCCCAAAAATTACTCGAAGCGATTCTGAGCTTAAGAGTAAGTTTTGTCGACTGAAGGTCTTACTCGGATCTTTTCACACATCCTGTTTGCTTGTTATCTCGACTCGCAAGTGACTTGTCTACCCAACAGATTTCGAATTGATTGGATAAGTCTGAATCTTTTTCAAATTTTAAATTTCGAAAAAGGGGTTTTTAAGACTGATAAGACATTTTCTCTTTCCACCGCTTCGTATTCCGTGCACCATCCCAACCGTTGAATCTGCTTTTAATTTGAGGGCTAGGGTTTTTCTACCCCCTCTATAAATACTCTTCCCTCCTCATTGTCTTCACTTTTCGCACTTATAACTCTCAAACTCTCTGCTTCTCCGGCAAATAAAGCATCTCAAGTTCTCCGACGCTCACCTCATCCTTCGACGTTCTTCTCAGATTTACCAGGACTTCTTCACTAATCGCCATGAGTATGAGTAAGTTTTCTTTGCTCTTCGATTCATTATTATGTACGACTTTTTTCTTCCTTCTCCTCCTCTCTTTTTTTTTTTTTGGTGATGTGTTTGGATTTTGTATGTTCGTCGGATTTTCTGGGGATTTTCATACGAATTTCTGGCGATTTTTTTTTGTTAGGTCTTTGATCGTAGATTTTTCACCTCTTCAAGTGTTTTCATTCGTCAGTCGTCTTGCTATGAGGGATTAACTCTTCTCCTCTTTTACGGATTGATAAGCCATCGACTTGGCCTTCATTTGTCATATCGGGTCGAAACGAGGAATACTTTCCTTGTCTCTTTTTCCCTTTTTTCGCTGTCGAGTCGCTTCATGCGCTTTCCTGGTACTTTCATTGGCCCTTATCCTTAGAAGTTGAATCGCGGTCGTATTCTCCCATATCTATTGATTTTCGCTCTTTTCTTTCTTTTTAGATTCCCACTCAGACCCTGTCTCCGGATCTCTTGCCCGCGATATTGACAACTACTCGAGTTTTGAATCTGTACCAAAAATCTCTGTCGGAGCGCGTGCCGGCCTAAATGTCGAGCCCGAGAATCCTGTTCCTTTCACAGCCTCGACTTTTGGAATCGACAGGGATGTGTATAATCAAGCGCTGCTGTCCGACACCCTGTTTGAAGATCATGAGATTTCTCATACTCCGGGATCTCCTCGACTTAATCCCATCCCTCGAGGTATTCTTCTTAGGCTACTAGATACCCATGTGTATAGAACAAGTCCTGTACATTCATTAATAATAGCCTTCTTTAGTCAAGCCTGCAACTTTAGCCTGTCCCGTAACGAATTTGGCTGTTTTTAATCCCTTTTGTTATGCCCCTGCAGCCGAAATCGAGGGCTTTAGAGAATTCAGCGGTCTTCCTTCCGACTGGGCGTTGCTTGCCCCTACTTCTTCTGATGACTTCAAGCACCCTCCTCGCTGCTGCTTTACTTTCTTCGTTGATCAAATAATGTCGGGATTACGCTTCCCGATTCAACCTGAGCTGCTGTCCTTGAGTAATCTGTATGATGTGCTTATAAACCAATTCACCCCCAATTCTATTCGAATAATGGTGGCCTTCATAGTAGTCACCCGTATAGTGTTAGGTAGTTTTGTACCCAAATTTTTTCTTTACTGTCACGACTATAGATTTAGCAAAGATGCCCACTGTTTGGGTCGTCGTGTGGGCGTCACCTTTCTCGACGACCTCTCTTCTAACATTACCGAATGGAAGAAGAAGTATTTCTTCATTCGTCCCGCTTCTGGTCAATATCCCTTTTCAAATGAGTGGATTACCAGCAAGACAAAGCAGCGTAAGCGTCCCGACTCTTCACAGTTTGCAAGCATGCTGGAGGAGTTAAATAAACACATATGGAGTGCTCGTCGATTGACCAAGGATATTTCCCTTCTCAATCATGTTGGAATTTGTGTCGAAAAGAGTATCCCTCGGCTTAGTGATCCCTGTAAGCTCTTCATTATGTTAATGTCTCGGCCTGTCGCCCATCAGCTGGCCCCACTTGTGTTCTTATTCTTTGTTCGATGTATTCGTATGGTTATGCTCTGTTCTGATTATCTTTTTCTTTGTCAATAGTTAAAGCTTTGGCTCGTTTTGAGAAGAAAAAAGACCAGGAGGCCGAGAAGTCAGCCGCCCCCATCCCTCCGAAGGGACCCGAGGGAGGCTCGGGTTCGACAGCTGTCGCAGTCGAGACGACTGCCTCCAGGAAGTCTAGAGTTGTGCTTCCTTCGACTTCTAAGCCGAGTCGACAGACGGGTTCTCATTTTCGCAAGAGGTCTCCGCATCAGAGGGACGCGACTTCGGTGCCCGACTCCCAGAAGCGTCAAAAAGGGAAGGAACCGATAATCGAGAAGGATGCGGGGCAGTCGTCCCCCGTAGAAGTGCATCCCATAACCCTGCAACAACCTTCTTGGCTCTACGACAACCCCGATCCCCTTCAAATTCTCAACTACCTCCAATCGGTTCTCCCCGAAGACGACCGAGTCCGGACCGATGGCAACCCCTACCATCGGGCTCGTTACACGGCTCGGCTCATCCGTCGGGTAGGTTTATATGTTTTCGCATTTTTTTTCAGTCTGAATTCTTTTTCCATATTTCATCGTCTCATTTTCTTCTTCTTTTCTTTCCCTTTTTTTATGTTTAGCTTCTGGCCTGCATTCTCCCGACTATGCTCGAGGAGGCGACTTACTCCGAAACCAACGTCAAGGTTCTGGGGGAAAAATACGCGGCCAAGTGTGAGGAGCTCGCGACCAAGGAAGAGGAGCTCGAAGCTGCCAATGCTGTCATCGCCAAGCTCCGCTCTGATAAGGAGGCAGCCGTTCGAAAGGCTGAGCGGCTGAGAGTCGACCTGACCAAGGCCATTGACGAGGTCTTGGTTGAGACGGAGAATGGAGTTCTGGAAGGTCGACGGACCTTCTTGAAGTCCACAGCAGGGGCAGTTTTTCTCGACCATTACCGCAAGGCTGTGGTCGAGGCGTTCTGTGCTTCGCCCGAGTTTCTCGACGAGCTTGTTCCCGCGGCGGTCCAATACTTTGATTATGCTTGCGCTACGTGGGAGCAAGCCGTGACTAAGCCCGACTTCTCGGGGAAAATCGACCGGAAGGCCGTGAAGCTAACTCTCACCGACCCTGTCGGTTACCAGGAGGCAGTTCTTCCCCCCGGCCATGCGTGGTGGAGTGGCCTTGCGGCCAAGGCCATTCATTCAGCTGAGCTATCTTCTCAGCTTGAGATCCCCCCCACTTCCCTTGGTCGGCCCAGTTGAGTTGGTCGAGCCGAGTGGTGCGGACTACGAAGAAGAGCCGGTCGACGAGGAGATTGAAGTCGAGCGGCTTGATACGGAGCCGGTTGGGGAAGGGGAAGGCGCTCGGACAGAGCCGATTGGCGATGAAGGCGGGGAGGCCGCTGAGAAGTCCACAGCCGACTGCCAGAAGGCTTAGATTTTTTTTCTATTTTAGTTTTAGTATTTATGTTTCTGTTTGTACTTTTTTTTTCTTTTTTTTTTCTTTTTTTACCATCTCATCCTATTTTCATAATGTAAAGGTTGAGATGGTTTCGGATGTAATGAATTTCCTTCTACTATAATGCTTATTGCGCTGCTTTTATATTTTGTCATCTTCTCGTGGTTGTAGCTTTTTATTTAATTGTTTGGTTCTCTTATTTCGTCTTACTGTCTTCTCCCAACCCATCTTGCGAGCTGGTCGAAGTCGAGCAACAGTTTCGATAGCTTCATAGTTGTTGAACTAAGCTTTTCGAGTCGTCTTCTTCCAACCCATCGTGCGAGCTGGTCGAAGTCGAGCAACAGTTTCGACAATTTCATAGCTGTTGAACCAATTTTTTCGAGTCGTCTTGTAATATCCCGACTTTTATCAGTAATAATAATATTTCAGTTCCGATATTATTTTTCGGAATTATTTATTTTCAGTTATTTCAGTCAAAATTACCGAAAAATATTTTCGACGTACCGTTTTCGTTCGAAATAATTTTGGTAATTTAGCATTATGTTTAATTGGATAATTAAACATAATTAAGTGATTAATTTAACTTAATCACGAGATTAGCTATATTGTTCGGATTTTATTCCAAGTTTGTGCAAATGCCGTACGTACTTATATATGCTATGTGTTAGTAGCATTGGTCCGAGATCATGTGCATGTGCCGTGTGTTGTGGTGCGTTCGGACGAGGATCCATGCCCAAGAAGACCGTGCGCGTGTGTTCGAGAATCCGTGCCCAGCAATTGCCATGTAGTCCGCGCGCCATTCCTTGTCCGCATGCTAGTGGGCGGAGTGCCCAATGCCGTGCATCTCCTTGGCATTTAGTGAGTGTGTATCCGTGCGTCCTTGTCCTTTTGCTCAAGAATCCGTGCCCATTTTGTTGGCATTGTGCGGAGTGTTCAAGGCCGTGCATCATTGTCCGTGCACTCCATTTGTCCTCTAGCCGGGCGGAGTGTCCCATGCCGTGCCCATGTGAGTGCTTTCCTTGGCACATTCGCGTGCATGAGTCAAGTCCTCTCCCTCATTTTATCCGCCCACCTTTCGGTTTTAAGT
>CACSLK010031729.1:446276-456475 GCA_902706635.1 Striga hermonthica | reverse complement strand
GATTTATCCTTTGATTGTTGGACAATCATAAAAGGGATATTTTGGGTACTGTATTAATATGTATGGAGGTTTATCTGTGGCCAACATAGAATTCGGCACTTATGTAAATAAGTGAATTTCCTATGTTTTTCATAGTTTGTGATTCAAAGACATTGGCCAAGGCAAGATGAATATAGATTCATAAAGAAATCATTAAACTTGAAATGGAAACATAGTTATTAAATCAAATGGGTTTCGACTAAAAACCATACCCAAGATTTAATCGGGAAATTAGTTGTCGAAAAGATTTTACATGTATGCACTTGCAATTGAAAAGGTTTACTCGCTATTTCACTTAATACTAGATGATCATGCTACTTGCTAGATGTTCCCATGATTTGTGGGTTCTTGAAATTAAGGAGTTAATTTCAAGAATATAAATTAATTAGATTAATTTAAATTACAAACAAGTTGTAAGCCACTACTAGTACTAATTGTGAACCTAAAAGGTCACACCAATTTGTAAATGAAGACAATTTTTAAAAATTGATATTTCTAAAGAGTTAGAATTAACTGACAAGGATTAATTAAAGAATTTGATTATTTAATTAAATCTAATTTTGAATTAGATGTCAATTAAAGGAATATTATAAATCAATTGGATTGATTAATTGAATTTTTGGATATTAATTAAGTAATTATTGGAATTACTAAATTAATAGTTGGATTTTAAAATTCAAATCCAAATACTAATATGATTATAAAAGAGAAGATTTTATTTAATTGGGAGATAAAAGATTTTTATCAAATAATCTTGAAAATAGTTTTCCAGACTTATTATTTTATTATTAAACTTTAATATGATTAAAAATTAAAATAAAATAATTATGGTAGATGGTGGTTATGAACCACTCTACATAATTAATGTAAAGTCAAAATTGGGTGAGATTATTTTAATAAAAAATTGATTTTTAAATGGAAATGACTACCCAACATTGATTATTTTATACATAAAATTTTAGTATAAATAGGTACATAAGTGATGTACAAAATGATGAGTTAAAAATTTAAGAAAGAGTTCTTGAAATTATAAGTGAAGAAAAGTTCTTACACATAAATAAAAATTAATCTCCCAATAAAGGTAAATAAAATTTCTTCTTTAATAATATTCCTATATCAAATGATAAACCGAGACGTTTCTAGTGAATAAATTGGATCTTGGTGTTGGATTTCAAAAGGTGGACTCGATTAGAGGGAAGACATTTGGATTCCTTAAAGTGAGAAGAGTTCATACCGGAAATTGATTTCCACAACATCTTCAAGGAGGAGATAAAGAGGTAATTTTCGAAATTATTTTACAAATTAAAATTAGTAATTGTTACTAGATTTTAAACGATGCTTATCCTTTGTTTCGTTATATTTATGCACGGTTTAAGTATTTATTTATATGATAAATACTTATAAATTTTAAAATTTCCGCTGCTATTTTTAATCCGTACAGTATAGCGAACCCAACAGTGGAATCAGAGCCACGGTTTGCATCTTTAAAATCAGATTTTGATTTGTTTGTGTTTATATGATAAACATGTTAATTTTTAAATTATATTATTTTGTGTGATAAAATTGTTTTATGTGATTTAATATTGGGATTAATTTGGAATAATAAAAGGTTGATTGATTATTCTAGAAATTGTTTCTAGATTTATGGCGGTTTTCTTGTTTCAGGCACAACTTACCAAGCTTTAGAATTTTGATGTCCAAGAAATGGTTTCTTTGACATGGACTGTGATGTCCAAGATTTAATAAAAAAAATAAAATTAAAGAGAATAGGATTTTCTTAAATAAATAAATAAAGTTGGCAAGTTGGGAACATGAAAATTCATGGTTGTGGGATAATTAGATTCTTCAATTTAAAATAAAAAAAATGGTAGGCATAATATGCTCATATGATCAAATGGATTTGCAATTTGCAATTTAAAAGGAAATTGTGAGGTGGACACATTGTGCCACTCACGTCACCCATTTTGATGGGTTATCTACTTGTCTGTTTTATCTTATATGGATAGTGATCCATTTTTACTTATTAATAATAATAATAAAAATATTTATTATTTCTAGATTTAACTGTTATGAATAGTTAAACTTAATTAATCCCAAAATTAAATCAACACACAAAATTTGGTAAAATTATATGCTTTTAATTCATGTGATGAATGTTTTTAGCATATATGGATGAATTCATATGATGAATGGTTTATTAAGGGATGATCATGAGTCTTTTATTCAATGTGATTGAATGTTTGTAATTTATCGAGACCTGCGAGTCTCTTATTCTATTATTTGTAATAATTTTAAATTATTGCATCGAGAGTAGATTAAGATGTTTTCTAATTCTGATTGGAGGCCGTTCGATGCAAAAGGCCCACGCTTGTGTGGGTAATTTTTACAAGTTGTAACAGAATAAATTTTGAAGGCCTGTGCTTGTACGGGTTGATAAAATAACATGTAATAGAAGTAGTTCTATTTATTTTATCCCATATATAGGCATAGACCCATTTTTGCTCAAATGGGTCGCATAGGCATGGACGTGATCATCCCATCATTTTCTGCATATGATGCATGTATGATTTATTTTATTGCATTTCATGTGATGAATGTTGCATTAAATAAACACAAGTAACAAATGATAGGTTTTGAAAATAAACCCTAAGTTTTAGAAACTATTAAGGATTTAATTCGAGTAATTCTATATAGAATTATTATGGATAAAAATGGGTTGGACTTATTAATCCATGCCTTTCATCAAAAGTAGATGACATGACGATGTTACGGTACTTAGTTACTGACCATGAGTCGTGGGGTAGCTTTGTGACGAAAGTTGTGATCTCTACTAAGTAGTGAGATGCTCGTGAGATGGATTCATCTTTGTGTTGGCCACGAGTCGTGGAACACCTTGATGCGTCATTATCATGAAGGTTTGATGAGTTTAATTTGACACTTAGTACTATATATGGTCATAAAATTGGAGTATATAAGAAAGGTGAGGCAAAATAATATTCGAAGTGCCCTTTTGACTTTGACTCCCGGGAATCTGGAGTTTTTGATTTTTTTGAAGGAAAATGAGGGATATATGTTTGTACATATGCTGTCTTGGCGCCTCTTCTTAAGTGAGACACCGTCCATACCCAACAGCGAGGCTCTTGAAGGTTTTATAGTGATACAATTGTTAAAAGTTAACTACCAATATAAATATTTCATATGTACTCATAAAATTGGGATATGAAATATTTTTATTGGACTTCAAGCCTACTATGAAAATGTGATTTTCAAAATTTTATGGGGTTTAATTAAAATAGTGGGAGACATTTAATATCAAATACCTTATATTAAATGAATATATTTTTCATAGTCTGCTCATTTTCTGCTTCATTTATTTTTGTAGATTATTCTACTAAATTGCTAATAATCCAATTGAATGTATTCTTGAGCAAAATAAATTGATTGATCAAAAGTGTTTCCATTGTGACAAATTGGGGCATTGGAAGAGGAATTGCAAGGAATATCTTGCAAGTCTAAAGAGTTCAGGCGTTTATTTTGTTGAAGTTAACTTATCAGTTAATGATGCTTCTTAGGTATTAGATACCGGATGTGGCTCACATATTTGCAATGATTTGCAAATGATGGCAAGAAACAGAAAGTTGGATAATAACGAAAATAGTCCTTAGGATGGGCAATGCAGCAAAAGTTGTTGCACAAGCTATAGGGACTGTTTATCTAGCTTTTAAATAATGGTGTTAATCTTTGTTTGAACAATTGTCTTTATGTTTCGGATATTATAAAAAACATTATCTCTATTCCAGTTTTGGATAGAGAGGGTTTTAAGTTTGTTATTGAGAGTGGAAGTTGTTCTATTTTCAAAGATACTGCTATTATATATTCAGGTCATTTGACAAATGGTTTATATACAGTTACACCACAAAGTCCCATTCTAACTATTCATCAAAATAAAAGAAAATTAGATAATCATAGTTCGTTTACACTTTGGCATGCAAGATTGGGTCATATATCTGAAGAGAGGATTCACAAATTGGGACCCAAACTCGACCTTAGGGAAGAGGATAATTTGCCTACATGTGAGTCATGTCTTAAAGGAAAAATGACAAAATTACCATTTATTGGACAAGTGGAGCGAGCTAAAGGTCTGTTGGATTTGATTCATACAGATGTTTGTGGACCACTAAATGTTAGTGCAAGAGGGAACTATCACTATTTCATAACATTTACCGATGATTTTTCTAGGTATGGTTATGTATATCTTTTAAGGTATAAATCTGAAGCCTTTGAAAAGTTCAAAGAATTTAGATGTGAAGTGGAGAAACAAAGTGGTTTTTATATTAAAACTCTTCGATCAGATCGAGGAGGTGAATATTTAACTAATGAGTTTCTCGATTATCTAAAGAAGAATGGGATTCTCTCACAGTGGACTCCTCCTCGTACTCCACAACTCAATGGAGTTTCAGAAAGGAGGAAACGAACATTGTTGGACATGATTCGATCAATGATGAGTTCCACTAATCTACCTCTTTCATTCTGGGGCTATGCCTTAGAAACAGCAACACATATTTTGAATAGAGTTCCAAGTAAAGTTGTGTCTAACACACCTTATGTGATGTGGTGTGGAAAAACACCTTAATACAAGTATATGAAAGTATGGGGTTGTGATGCTTACGTGAAGCAGCAAATGAGAGATAAGTTGGATATGAGATCCATTTTATGTAAATTTGTGGGGTATCCAAGAAAGTCTATAAGAAACTACTTCTATGATCCCTCTGAACAAAAGGTATTTGTTTCGAGAAATGCTGTTTTCTTAGAAGAAGAATTTATTTTTAATAAGAATGGCGAGGTTGTAGAACTTAATGAAGAATCACAAATTATTCCACAAGTTGTCACAGATAATATACCAGTAGAGACTGGAACATCTGAAACAAAACCTCTTCGGAGATCCATGAGGACATCAAGAGCGCCTGAAAGGTTGTACCTATTGTTAAAGAACAATGAAGAGGGACTCCTTTTGGATAATGATCCAATAAGCTATGAAGAGGGAATGTCAGTCATTTACTCAAATAAATGGCAAGAAGCTATGCAATCTGAAATGGACTCTATGTACTCAAACAAGGTCTGGACCTTGGTAGACCCACCACAAGGTATTGTACCCATTGGCTGTAAATGGGTTTATAAGCGAAAGCTTGGAGTAGATGGAGAAGTTAATACTTTTAAAACACGTCTGGTTGCAAAAGGTTATACTTAAAAACAAGGTGTTGATTATGAGGAAATTTTTTCACCAGTTGCAATGCCTAAATCTATTCGAATTCTGTTAGCCATAGCTGCGTATTATGACTACGAGATATGACAAATGGATGTGAAGGTTGCTTTTCTTAATGGAAACATTAAGGAGGATATTTATATGAAACAGCCACAAGGTTCATATCCAGTGGGAGTGAGCAAATGGTTTGCAAACTCAAGAAGTCCATTTATGGACTTAAACAAGCTTCAAGGAGTTGGAACATTTGGTTTGATGAAACGATCAAAACATTTAATTTTTATAAAAATCCGGATGAACCACGTGTGTATAAAAAGGTTAGTGGAAATGCAATAGCATTTGTGGTGCTCTATGTTGATGACATTCTACTCATTGGGAATGATGTAGGAATGTTGCAATCAACAAAGACTTGGTTGTGTAAACAGTTTTCCATGAAAGACTTGGGAGAATCATCTTTTATTCTAGGGATAAAGATCTATAGAGATAGATATAGAAAGATGATCGGACTATCCCAGTCGATGTACATAAATACGGTGCTAAAGCGGTTTAGCATGGAGGAATCCAAACGAGGATATCTTCCAATGAGTCATGGTCACTTTCTAAGGCTATGTCTCCAAAGACACCTGAAGAAAGAGAAAGGATGACTCGTATACCTTATGCATCAGCTATTGGTAGCATTATGTATGCAATGTTATGTACTAGGCCTGATGTGGCTCATGCACTTAGTGTTACGAGCAGATATGAATCCGATCCAGGGGAGGTATACTGGAAGGCCGTTAAGATGATCCTTAAGTACTTGAGAAGGACTAAGGATATCTTTTTAGTATACGGCAATGGAGAACTAAAACTAGAAGGCTTCACTGATTCTAGTTTTCAGTCTGATAAAGATGACTCAAAATCAATGTCTGGATACATATTTACCTTGAATGGAGCAGCAGTTAGTTCGAAAAGTTCCAAACAAGAAACGACTGCTGACTCTACTACCGATGCTGAACACATTGCAACATCAGATGTTGCAAAAGAGGCTGTTTGGATACAGAACTTCATCCAAGGGTTGGGTGTAGTCCCATCTGTTGTTGATCCAATAATGATTTATTGTGACAACAATGGGGCTATAGCGCAAGCGAAAGAACCAAGACCTCATCAAAGGTCCAAACACATTATGAGACGATACCACCTGAATAGAGAGATCATTGGTAGAGGCGACGTCGTTATGGATCGAGGCGCTTCAGCAGAAAATATAGCAGATCCCTTGACTAAGCCCTTGTCACAGAAAGTGTTTGATGAACATCTTGAGAAGATGGGCCTGAAATACATGAGTGATTGGGACTAGGGCAAGTGGGAGATTGTTAAAGTAGAATACCTGGCGTTCCAATCAGATTGGTTCTAATTCTACTTACAAAGACAATTTATTGGAATTTATATTATTTTTGAGGAATAGATTTATCCTATGTTTTTTGCATTTATCCTATATTTGCACATATGATAAAGTCCTTAGATCATTATTAGCTATGAGGAATGGTTGCGCATTTGATGGAAATCATGGAACATGCTTTGAAAGCTGTGATCTTAAATAAAGTTCCAAGTCGATGGGTATTTTGAGATGGGATATCGAATAACCCGGTAAGACTTGCACATATGATGTATGCTTGTTGGACAAGAATGTTGGATTCCATCAACATTAGCGTTGGACGCAAATACATATTTGTGGGTGCTTGTTAGGGAACAAGTTCACTGAACATGACCGTATGAAAATTCCTAAAAGGAAGTTTTTACTGTCGAATAAGAATTTTCATGTTGCAATAGTACATGACTGATCGTTTGACTTGAGGCACGATAGTAATCTTGTGCATATTATACTTTACTTTGATTTATCCTTTGATTGTTGGACAATCATAAAAGGGATATTTTGGGTATTGTATTAATATATATGGAGGTTTATCTGTAGCCAACATAGAATTCGGCACTTATGTAAATAAGTGAATTTTCTATGTTTTTTATAGTTTGTGATTCAAAGACCTTGGCCAAGGCAAGATGAATATGGATTCATACAAAAGTCATTAAACTTGAAATGAAAACATAGTTATTAAATCAAATGGGTTTCGACTAAAAACCATACCCAAGATTTAATCGGGAAATTAGTTGTCGAAAGGATTTTACATGTATGCACTTACAATTGAAAAGGTTTACTCGCTATTTTACTTAATACTAGATGATCATGCTACTTGCTAGATGTTCCCATGATTTGTGGATTCTTGAAATTAAGGAGTTAATTTCAAGAATATAAATTAATTGGATTAATTTAAGTTACAAACAAGTTGTAAACCCGCTACTAGTACTAATTGTGAACCTAAAAGGTCACACCAATTTTTGAATGAAGACAATTTTTAGAAATTGATATTTCTAAAGAGTTAGAATTAATTGACAAGGATTAATTAAATAATTTGATTATTTAATTAAATCTAATTTTGAATTAGATGTCAATTAAAGGAATATTATATATTAATTGGATTGATTAATTGAATTTTTGGATATTAATTAAGTAATTATTGGAATTACTTAATTAATAGTTAGATTATAAAATTCAAAACTAAATACTAATATGATTATAAAAGAGAAGATTTTATTTAATTGGGAGATAAAAGATTTTTATCAAATAATCTTGAAAATGGTTTTCAAGACTTATTATTTTTTATTAAACTTTAATATGAATAAAGATTAAAATAAAATAATTATGGTAGATGGTGGTTATGAACCACTCTACATAATTAATGTAAAGTCAAAATTGGGTGAGATTATTTTAATAAAAAAATGATTTTTAGATGGAAATGATTACCCAACATTGATTATTTTACACATAAAATTATAGTATAAATATGTACATAAGTGATGTACAAAATGATGAGTTAAAAATTTAAGAAAGAGTTCTTGAAATTATAAGTGAAGAAAAGCTCTTACACATAGATAAAAATTAATCTCCCAAAAAGATAAATAAAATTTTCTTCTTTAATAATACTCCTATATCAATTGATAAACCGAGACGTTTCTACTAGCGAAAAAATTGGATCTTGGTGTTGGATTTTGTTGTAAATATTTTTACCGGAGTCAAATCAAAAGATTCGAACGCCGGGTCGTCTCTCAAGGAAGGTCAGCCGGATTACTTTGCACGGTTATTCAACACACGAAATAAGAAACAAGTTCTAAACACTCTAATTCAAATTTGGGGGTTTTTGATTATCAACTACGAATAATAAGAACAAGCTAGCAATTTCAAACTTGCAAATTAAAGTTTAAACTCGAAAAATGATAAAGAGGGCTAGGGTATCGGGGATATTGCTTCCGGTTCTCAAAACAATTTACGAACAGTCAATTACTCAACTAAAGGACTCAAGAACTAACTCATCTAGAGGTTCATTCTCAATATCTCACGAAACAAGAGAATAAACGTAAACAAATTAATAACGAATCAATTAGCATATAGACAATACGTTACCGAACAAGTCTATTCTTAACGAGCCTAGGTCGAACGATTTCTCCCCTTTCGGTTTCAAAATCGATTAATTAGATTAAGATGGTGATCAAACATCTAAACCCTAGGTTAAGCACAACTCGAAAAGATAGAGCAATGAATCAAACACATAAACGAAATCGATCCGGAACGATTATCCCCTAACCCTAATTATTGGAATTAGCCACTCATTGCAATCTCAACACCAACATCCATAATCAAACCAACCATCATATTCATAAACAAAATGAAAAGAGGTGCTTACGATTAATAACAAATCCAATGTCAAGAGAAAGCAACGAACAACTGAAATCCGAGCTAAAATTGGAGTTTTTATGCTCCAAAATCAAATCCAAGATGCAAAAGTAAAAGAAAGATGTGTTCTAAGGTGAAAAACTTCGAAAACAAAGTCTGGGAATACATAATATCCGCCCCCAATTCGATCCTTAAGCCTTTCCATTTGAAATTCCGAGAAAAAAGCTTCAGTTACAAAATAGGCCATAGCGGCGCTTTCCCCAAACCGCCGCTAAGGGAGAAAATGGTCGAGCTGCAGCCCATCGCTATGCTACGGACCGCCGCTAGCTGAATTGGCCATAGCGGCACTATGGCCAGGACTGCTTCAAAAATATCATCAACTTAGACCCACGTGCTCTCTACTAGCGTCCCTCGGGCCTTCCCCAAGGTACACACTCAATCCTCGAATGTTCCAATCTCACAACCGACGCAGAACTCCTGGGAACCTGAAAACACCACCATCGAACACACACAAAAGCAAGAGAAAATAGAAGAAATAATAACGAAAATACTAAACACAACGAAAAATACTAAAAACTCGAGAATGACTAAAAAGGACCAGAAAACCCTAACAAAAGACCTAAAACGGGGGAAAACAACACACAAAATAGCAACAAAAATAGCAACGAAAATAGCAACAAAAACGGGACAAACAAATCCCCCACACTAAGACCTTTGTTCGTCCCGAACAAAGAATTGAAAAGAAACAAAACAAATAAATGAGCAAAGACAACGGTTCAAGCAAGACTAATCTCAAACCAATCAATCAAATGAGAAGAATTCCAATGATCACCAGTGCATACCTCAACTAGTAACTCGGTTATGTCGAAAGACAAAGACTCTCAAGAGCGAAAATATATCATATGCCTCACTTGGTTCTTTTAAAAATATAAGGTAGGTACGCTCAAGTTGGTCGTCAATCAAATCAATCATAAGTTTGTCTATTGTCTAACTTTTACTTAAAACAATCAAGTTCGTGAAACAATAAATCAAGAGGACTTTTAGGGATGTAATATAGGCTCTTTGGATCGGGTAGGATAAATATAGGTTAAGTGGCTCAGATAAAAACAAATTCAACTCAATTCCATCACCAAACCG
>CACSLK010031729.1:425197-436876 GCA_902706635.1 Striga hermonthica | reverse complement strand
GATGGAGGCCCGCCGTTGTTCGGGGCCTGATTACTCCACTCTCCACCTGCACCTCCGGATTCACAGTGACTAATCTAGTCACTGTGCCCTGTACGTTTGTATCTTTTCCTTTCTCTTTATTTTCGTATTTGGTTTAGTGTCTTTATTTTTCTTTCTTGTTGGTTGATTATATGGGTAACTTTCCTTGCACTGATGATCGACAATGGGGACATTGTTCGGTTTTAAGTGTTGGGGAGTTTTTGCATGATTATGTGCTTATATGGTTGACCAGGTCTAGATCTTATAGGTTGTTTTCATTTTCTATTTTCATTTTAGTGTGTTTTCTTGAGTCCGTTTGTGTGTTTCCCGAGTATGGATTATAGTGATTTTGAGATTTGTTGAGGATTGTTGATGATGTTGAGGAGATGTGATGATGATCATGATTAGTATGCCTTGATGAACTTGATGTTGCGTTTTGTTGGACATTTATTTACCTTATGAGAGGTTTGAGCCTTATTTTGTTTCTTGAGAGATATTGGTCGAATTCTTGTTGATCATAACTTACTTTTAGTCTGTTTTGAAATGAAGTGATTCAAGTAGTGAATTGTGAAAATGATTGAGGCATTTCTTTGACATTGCTCGTTTGGCCTTTTTCTTTGGCCCGTGATGTGAAGTATTCATTAGTAGCCCGTTGAGCCTGAACCTATTTCTTGTCAGCCGTATTCATTGAATTTCTTGGAACTTGACAGTTTAGTTATTTTTTTGACGGAGCTTCTGTTTTTTGTTGGAGAAAGGGTATAAGTTATTTGAGTTGCATTTTGGGTACTTGAAAAAAAAAAAAAGTAAAAGAAGATGAAAAATAATGAAAATGGGGACTCGCAAGACGGACAGAAAGGATTCTACTCCGCTTACTTGTGGGATTTTCACGAGTAATGAGTATTGGGAAACCACTCTAGGAAACTTGGATGACCTCCAATTTTTAAACCTAGAGAATGTCGTCCTTTACGTTTCAGTCTTGTTAGGAAAAAGCAATTTCCCTAAAAATAAAAAATATATATAATAAAAAAAAAAAGAAGAGTCGAGTACTTGAAGTACAATTCAGTTTGAGCATATGCGAGTGTTGAATTGAGTCTTGATGGGAATGGTTAGTATCATGTTGATGTTGGATGAGTGGTGAGGTGTTCGAGTTAATTATATGCTCGATGGTTTGATTGTTTATTTGAGTCACTCTATCCTTATATTTTTCCTCCCTTTGATGCCTACAGTTCAACCTTGAAAGTCCTCTTGATTTACAGTTCATGATCTTTGGTTATTTTAGAGTATGAGTAGATGATAAGCAAGTTTATGTTGATGCATGATGATCGACCAATTTGAGCGAACCCATTTCATATTCATATAAGGAACCGAGTGTGAGGCATATACATATTTAACTTCCGTGCTTGAGAGTTTGTCTTTTTAAGTGTTGCATTTGAGTTGTAATTGATGTATGCATGATTGGTCATTGGAAGTTTCCTCGGCTAAGTTAATTAATCTGAGACATGTCTTATTTGAAACTATTATCCATGCTCGTTTGCTTGTTTTCGTGTCTTTTCTTTTCTTTTTGTTCGGGACAAGGGTCATGAGCCACGCCTTGGCTCGGTCTTTTAAGGTCTCCGGGAAACACCGCATTCTGAGTTCGTCCTCACTTAGCCCGTGTAAAGGAAACGTCTAGAGGACGTTGTAAAACTCCCGAAGAAAGTGGAGTGGGTCCTCGTTGGCGAGCCCGTGGAATGATGGGAGCTGATTGTAGTGGACCACCTTCAGCTCGTAGTTGCGGGCGGCTTCTGGCAACTGGATGCAAGACGTTATTGGCCCGATCATGGGCCGGGCCAGATCTCGAAGGACATTGCGAGGAGGTTGTTGTTGTTGTTGTTGAGCCATGTTCGAAGTACTCCCCTCAGATGATTTTGGAGAGTGCTGGTCTTTTTCTTCGGATTCCAGTGTAAGCTCGTCTAGCAGCTCTCTCAGGCTCTCGCTAACTGACTTATTCATCGGAGATAGCAATTTGCGTCCACTCCTGGTACGCATACACTAAACCAACAAGGGTTACGAGCACCAATGATAGATAAAAGAAAATAAAATGAAAATAAAAGAAAACAAAGAACTAACACCTAACAATTAAAAAGAACACAAGAGAAACACGAAAAATAAATTGAATAAGCGCACAAAATACGTCTTAAACCCTCCCCGGCAACGGCGCCAATTTGTTGTGAATATTTTTACCGGAGTCAAATCAAAAGATTCGAACGCCGGGTCGTCTCTCAAGGAAGGTCAGCCGGATTACTTTGCATGGTTATTCAACACACGAAATAAGAAACAAGTCGTCCTAAACACTCTAAATCAAATTTGGGGGTTTTTGATTATCAACTACGAATAATAAGAACAAGCTAGCAATTTCAAACATGCAAATTAAAGTTTAAACTCGAATAATGATAAAGAGGGCTTGGGTATCGGGGATATCGCTTCCGGTTCTCAAAACAATTTACGAACAGTCAATTACTCAACTAAAGGACTCAAGAACTAACTCATCTAGAGGTTCATTCTCAATATCTCATGAAACAAGAGAATAAACGTAAACAAATCAATAACGAATCAATTAGCATATAGACAATACGTTACCGAACAAGTCTATTCTTAACGAGCCTAGGTCGAACGATTTCTCCCCTTTCGGTTTCAAAATCGATTAATTAGATTAAGATGGTGATCAAACATCTAAACCCTAGGTTAAGCACAACTCGAAAAGATAGAGCAATGAATCAAACACATAAACAAAATCGAACCGGAACGATTATCCCCTAACCCTAGCTATTGGAATTAGCCACTCATTGCAATCTCAACACCAACATCCATAATCAAACCAACCATCATATTCATAAACGAAATGAAAAGAGGTGCTTACGATTAATAACAAATCCAATGTCAAGAGAAAGCAACGAACAACTGAAATCTGAGCTAAAATTGGAGTTTTTATGCTCCAAAATCAAATCCAAGATGCAAAAGTAAAAGAAAGATGTGTTCTAAGGTGAAAAACTTCAAAAAACAAAGTCCGAGAATACATAATATCCGCCCCCAATTCGATCCTTAAGCCTTTCCATTTGAAATTCCGAAAAAAAAGCTTCAGTTACGAAACAGGCCATAGCGGCGCTTTCCCCAAACCGCCGCTAGGGGAGAAAATGGCCGAGCTGCAGCCCATCGCTATGCTATGTACCGACGCTAGCTGAATTGGCCATAGCGGCGCTATGCCCATGACTGCTTCAAAAATATCATCAACTTAGACCCACGTGCTCTCGACTAGCGTTCCTCGGGCCTTCCCCAAGCTACACACTCAATCCTGGAATGTTCCAATCTCACAACCGACGCAGAACTCCTGGGAATTTGAAAACACCACCATCAAACACACACAAAAGCAAGAGAAAATAGAAGAAATAACAACGAAAATACTTAACACAACGAAAAATACTAAAAACTCGAGAATGACTAAAAAGGACCGGAAAACCCTAACAAAAGACCTAAAACGGGGGAAAACAACACACAAAATAGCAACGAAAATAGCAACAAAAACGGGACAAATAGATTTCAAAAGGTGGACTCGATTAAAGGGAAGACATTTGGATTCCTTAAAGTGAGAAGAGTTCAAACCGAAAATTGATTTCCACAACATCTTCGAGGAGGAGATAAAGAGGTAATTTTCGAAATTATCTTAAAAATTAAAATTAGTAATTGTTAGTAAATTGATGCTTACCCTTTGTTTCATTATATTTATGCACGGTTTAAGTATTTATATGATAAATACTTATAAATTTTAAAATTTCCGCTGCTATTTTTAATCCGTACAGTATAGCGAACCCAACACAATGTCGGTCCAGGCTAGAGGAGGTTTTGAGTACTTTGTCACTTTTATTGATGATTACTCGAGATATGGGTACATTTATTTGTTGCACCGCAAGTCCGAATGCTTTGAGAAATTCAAGGAGTATCGAGAAGTTGGGAGAAGGTTCATGGTAAAAGTATCAAGTCACTTCAATCTGATCGAGGTGGCGAATACCTCTTTAGAGAGTTCAGGACATACTTATCGGAAGCTGGAATTGAATCCCAATTGACTGCACCCGGCACGCCCCAGCATAACAAGGTTGCAGAGCGAAGAAATAGGACTCCTATGGAAATGGTTAGGTCAATGATGAGTTATTCTAGATTACCAGATTCGTTCTGGGTATTTGGCACTGGAAACGGCTGTGTATATGCTAAACATGGTTCTTTCAGAGTCGGTAGAAACTACTCCTTATGAGATGTGGAAAGGGCGCAAGCTCAGTTTCTCACAGTTTCGAATACGGCGTAGTCCTGCACACGTGTTAGTGCAAGAAGCTGGCAAGTTGGAGAAACGTTCGGAAGCACAAGTGTTCGTTGGCTATCCCAAGGGAACGAAAGGTGGATTATTTTATAGTCCCGAGGATCAGAAGGTGATCGTTAGCACGAACACTAGATTCTTCGAAAAAGACTATATTATAAATCACAAGCCCGCTAGTAGACTAGTCTTAGAGAAGTTGAGGGGTGAAGTTGATAGTTCCCCACCGAATGCGCAAGTAGATACATCACATAATACTGCAACATGGCACACTGAAAGTGTACCAGTGCAGACAGTACCTCATCGTAGTGGGAGGGTTTCTCAGTCACCCGACCGATGGATAGGTCTTGGAGAGTCTAAGGGCTCAGTTCCAGGAAACCTAGAATCGGACCCAAGGACTTACAACGAGTCACTCCAAGATAAAGATGCAGATTCATGGAATGTTGCAATGAATGCTGAAATGGGGTCAATGGACTCTAATCGGTTTGGGATCTTATAGAACCACCCGATGGGGGTACGAACCATTGGATGTAAGTGGATCTACAAGAGAAAGAGAGGATCGGATGGAGAGGTGCAAACTTTCAAAGCTAGACTTGTTGCGAAAGGTTATATTCAGATTAAGGGTATAGACTATGATGAGATCTTTTCGCCAGTAGCTATGCTTAAGTCCATTCGGATTCTCTTGGCTGTAGACGCTCATATGGCTCATGAGGTCTGGCAGATGGATGTCAAGACGGCTTTCCTTAACGGAAACCTTTAGGAGGACATCTATATGTAGCAACCAGAGGGATTCATTACAAAAGGT
Source organism: Striga hermonthica (assembly GCA_902706635.1). Lineage (NCBI taxonomy): Eukaryota > Viridiplantae > Streptophyta > Magnoliopsida > Lamiales > Orobanchaceae > Striga > Striga hermonthica. The sequence goes on along the minus strand of CACSLK010031729.1, from coordinate 431,711 downwards.
CGTGAGCATCTAGTGTGTAAGCTTAATCGGTTCATTTAAGGATTGAAGCAAGCTTTGAGATCTTGGAATATTCGGTTCGATGAGATGATCCAGTCGTATGGGTTCACTCAATGTCCGGATGAGCACTGTGTGTACAAGAAAATCAGTGGGAGCGTGGTGGTTTTTCTTGTGCTTTACGTAGATGACATACTTCTCATTGGAAACAGTAATAAGGAGTTGTCAGATGTAAAGGTGTGGTTGTCTAAGCAGTTTGATATGAAGAACTTAGGAGAAGTGGGACACATTCTTGGTATTAGGGTCGTTCGAGACCATAAGAAGAGAATGATGTGCTTATCCCAGTCTTCATACATAGATACTGCCTTGGCTAGGTTAATTATGCAAGATTCCAAGAAAGGTACCTTGCCTTTCAGGAAAGGAAACCCTCTCTCTAAGGAGATGTCTCCCAAGACGTCTCAAGAGATTGAGGACATGAAGACAGTTCCTTATGCATCAGCAGTAGGAAGTCTTATGTATGATATGCTTTGTACCATACCAGATATCAGCTATATCGTTAGCTTAGTAGCTAGATATCAAAGTAATCCGGGTAAGGAACATTGGTCTCCGGTGAAGCATATACTCAAGTACTTGAGAAAGACTAAGGAGTACATGTTAGTTTACCATGCAGACAGCTTGTTACCTCTGGGTTACAGTGATTCTGATTTCTAGTCAGATAGGGACAAGAGTAAGTCAACCTCTGGTTATGTGTTTACCTTGGGAGGTGGAGCCATTTCATGGAGGAGTGCTAAGAAGAAATGCGTGGCAGACTCCACCATGGAAGCCTAGCAGCCTCAGAGGCAGCGAAAGAGGCAGTCTGGCTCAAAAACTTTTTAGTGGACTTAGAGGTGATTCCGAGTTTGCAACGTGGTATCACCATGTACTGTGATAACCATGGAGCAGTAGCAAACTCAAGGGAACCACAAGCCCACAGAGCAAGTAAACACATAGAGTGCAAGTACCATCTGATCCGAGAGATAGTTGGTAGAGGAGACGTTGATGTTGCCAAGATTGCATCTGAGGACAACCTACTGATCCTTTCACAAAGAGTTTGCCGGAGAAGGTCTTCGTCAAACACGCAACAGGAATGGGAGTCAAGTGCATGGCGATAGGATCGTCATAGGTCTTTTAGAATAACGGATTGATAAGATTGTACTTGTAAAAGCGAAAGCTTTAAGTATAAGTGGGAGATTGTTAGTGTTATATACTAAAAACTTTGTTTTGGATGATATTACATGTTTACCCTTTATAAATGAGAAACATGTTCGATTAAACAAGATCTATGTTCTGTTGTTTTGCATTAGATAGTGTGGGTCGTCATCGGGCAAACCAAAGATCATACTATCAGTTACTCGCGAAACAAGAATTAATGGTTCACAACCTAGATGGACATGAACACCCCATCGTGAATGGTTGTAGTGTCGACCGTACAGTTGTCTTGATTGATTAGTTGCACTAGTACATTTATGTATTTAACAGGATCCCAGAGAGGAGCAGTTCGTTTTATACTAATCGTCGTAAATGAACTAGGCTTCAGTTAATTACTGCATACTCTTAACCCGTAAGATATTAAACAGGCATATATGTGTAGTACTTATTACTTTGATTCACATGGGTGAGGCTTAGTGAACTCGACCAATAGACTCGCTGTCTTGGGTAATATTGCTGCATATAGGATGTGCTGTTAAGATATTTACGGTCACCATGTGCGTTAGTTTGATGATGTCCCCGGAGTGAGTTCATGAAGGATTATTATGTTAAACCCTGCAGGTGGATTAAATTCTGGCATAGTAATAATGTGATGAACGAGCGCTAGCTTCGGTGAAATAATAATAAATTAACTAATTCTTGATTGTCAGTAATATAATTAATTAATGGACATTATATCTTAAACATGGGGAGATAAATCGAGTAATTATTATTGGAGTCTCAATTGTAAATTAGGCTAGGAAAAGGGAGTGCAATAATATTATTTTGGTGGCCCATTGAATATTATTCAATTAATTAAAATAAGTGACTTGGTCCACAAATACTTTAATTAATTAAGGAGCCCTAATACTAATCTCCTAAGGGTCCCTATTGTAGTTCTATATATACATAATTAGGCTCATGGGAAGAGAAGAGAATTAATAATCACATGTCAATTCGGCCGTCCCCCCATATTCTCTCTTTCAGTTCCCATTCGAGATTTATCTTTTTCTTGTTGTTCCACCGGTACAAGATTAAGAGGTGCTTGTGATATACAGTAGAAGATCTTTGGGTAAACCGAGACGAAATATATTTTGCCGTACAGAACTAACCGGATGTCCGATCAAGACGTGCAGCATACCTAGACGATCGTCTTGACGAGAGCTTTCCAACGCCTCCAGAATTGCCGCCGTAAGACGTCGCACGCGCCCTCACGCGCCGCCAGAGTGTCCCAGGACTGCAACTTGTCTTCTTCTGTTTTTGAACCTGTTGATTCAATTTTTTATCCAAACTTGTTCGTGCAACCCTAGGACGCGATTGCAGTCAAATTTTCATTGGTGTGTTGTGTACGTCCATCCAAAAGATCAACCAGATCGCCATAAATTTTAAGCCGTAAGTTCTCTATACAAACCATTAGATCCGTTGTGCATATGTTTACGTTTTGCTATTGAATTCGTGATTTGTACATAACGAGATCCTCATAGATCCCAACAGGTCCAGGGTTTCATGCATTGTCACCCGAGGGGTGGCACACACGTTGGCGCTGTCTATGCGGGGCACTGGGACGCGTGTATGTACCCAATTGTAGACCAGTTGCAAGGTTGTGGTTTGTCCATGCGCACTAGCTTGGGGAGTCTGTGCGTTCGGTGATGGCGGCAGCAACACTCGTGCGAGTCAACGGATTAAATGCTCGGTCTGATTAAATTTATCAAACCCAGACTAATTAAATTAGTCGGTCGAAATAATTAATAATAACGAGCTCGGATTAAAATCGACTATATGTTCAATTTTAAAATGGACTAGAATAAAATTGGACTTGGGTTCGATTTAACTTAAATGGGCCGGCTAGAATAATTGGGTTCACTCGAAATTGATTGGGCTCGAATAATTGAATTATTCGGCTTCGATTCGCTTAAATAAAATTTCAATTAATCCAAGGCTCGGTTTTAAAAATACAACAGACACTTGGGCTAATTAAATCCAACTTTAATAATTAAAATCGAATAAATACTACATGGCTTAGATTTTAATATTAATTATTTAATTTAATGCAATTAAATATAATAAATGCATCAAATATGAAACTTAATATTTATGGAAATATAGTCGAGCTCCATAAATAGTAAATAAAAATCTGGGCGTTACAATCTTATATCCTAAAATTTTGTAGGAGAGAGAAAATTATTAAAAAAATGTTTAAATGTCTCTCAATAACTAACGTAATGGAGTATAAAATTGAGAAGGAGAGAAAATATTTTAAAAAAAAAAGTGTTTAAATAATATCTAGGAGATTTAGAAAAGTCTAATTTTTGGATAATGGCGTTTTGGCCAATTTTTGGCGTTTTTACCAAAATTAGCTTGTTTGACAATTTGACCAATTAAATTCACATGTTTGGTAAAACAGATTATTGGTGCAGCGTTTTGATCCAAAAAGCCAAAGTTGGGCACGCTGCTTTTTGCAGCGTTTCACAGTAGCTTTTAGATAAATGGACATGTAATTATGTTGATTTAAAATGTTGGACAGTGGACACACATGCCTTTTTTTTTCCTTTTTCCTTTTGTGTGGAGTGTATTATATTATTATTTCTTATTGGTTACCATGGACACTACTATCTGAGCCTTCATTTTTCTTTTTTTCTTTTCTTTTTCTTTTTAATTTTGTATAAACATTCATTATTTCCTATTTGTAAATAACAACATTATAGCATGAAAATATGTCATTAAGTATTTTAAATCTTTTCTTTAGTTAATACTTGACTCATTTTAAATATGTAAATAATTTATAATTTAAGGTGTTTCTGAGTATAACTTAAAAATATTTTAAAGTGTATTACAAATAGTCTTATATGTTAATAGCTAACAACAAACATCTAATTTTACACAATATCTGGGTTAATAATTTTTTCAAAGCAGCAACACATTAAGTATTCACTGAAATAAGTGTTTTCCCATCGTTTAGCGAAAAAAACCCCCTTTTCCTCTCTTGTGACTTAGCCCTCGTTCCCGTCGATTAGTGCCTCTTCCAGTTGACAACCGGATGCCGGTGGACAGCTCTCCGGCACGCGCCATCGCTATTACTCGCTGTGTTTTCCCCCTTGTCTCATGCGTGTAACGCCCCCTTTCTTTTCAGATAAATCATAGCATTTGGATCGCGACTAAGTTTAAGTTTTTGTCGGTTATTTCTTCTTTTGTGCCCATGTTTTATTTAATTGGTATAAGTGTTTATTTTGTTATGTGCTAAGTGTTTAATACATTGCCTAAGTGAATTTATGTGCATAATTAAATTATTTACCTAAGTGATTAATTGACTATTTGCTTAAGTGATTCATTGACTATGTGTCTAAGTGATTATTTGATTATGTGCTTAATTGAATTATTTACCCAAGTGATTAACTGACTATTTGCTTAAGTGATTAATTGACTATGTGCCTAAGTGATTTGTTTGAGTATGTGCTTAAGTGATTTTTTTTAAATGGTCTAAATGGTAATTTAATTGCTTATGTGTTCAATTTTTATTTTATACCTAAGTGTCTAAATTTATTATGTGCCATTTTATATTCTCTATATTTGCTTAATTACTTGTCTATATGTAAATATGTATGTGGCCCTTACTTTAGGCTTTGAGCCCAAGCACTACTTAGGAATTTCGGCCCAAGCTCTTAATCTCGGCCCAACATAATGACTTGCTACCATAATCCCTTTGAGTGTGGGCCCAATCATTTTTCATTAGCAGCAGCCCTTATAGCTTCTCAATGACTCAGTCTCTCTCGCTCCCTTCTTTCCCGATCTGCACCGAGCCTATCTCAATAGCCACCACGATTTCCGGCCAACTCACCCACGATTCTCCCACCATTTCAGCCACTACCAGTGAGCCCTAATTCTCCTTATACAGCCGCCCCTCAAGGATCCCAACTCCCACAGAAAATTCTCAAATCGCCCAATTCTTTTTCCCAGCCTTTCTCCTCGGCCAGCATCCGTTTCCGGCACAAATATGAGCGGCGACCCTCGACCTTCGACAGGGCTGCAACCTTCGTGAAGCCTCACCCTCCGACGACGAGCACGCCTTGCTACTCTCCAGATTTCTGGCGGGCAGAGGAGCAGCCGAGGGCTGACCCTTCTTGGCGAGTCGAGCGCCACCAGCAGCGAGGACGCACCATTCACGGCGAGGCGATCTTTGTGCGCTGCTGAGACTAGTTGTCCTCGATCGAGGAAGTTCCCGAGAGCTGTCCTTTCACATCGACGTGAGGTAGGCTGTTGTAGACAAATTATTTTTATTTTACCGAGCACCGAATTGAATGATTCGTTTCCCAGGTCGATCTCTCGAGGAAGACTGTTCGGAATCTAGTATTGGTGTCAAAATCACAAGAATGGAAAATAAAACCTAAACATTCTAATCTTGATAGGTTTAGAAAATGATTAACTAAAATAATAACATAAAACAATAATCTAACTAATATAAATGACACAAAGATAAAGATGCTAGGGAATCGGGAATAAATATTTTGAATTGAAATGCAATCATCGACTCGTGATTGTTCGGTTAAAGAATTCGAGTCACCTACACGTTTAGAGTTTCATCCTCAATACCTTTCGGATTATGAGAATAAATATAAACGGTAGATTAACGAGTTGTTTAACACATAGACAATACCTTTCGGATTATGTCTATTTTATATGAGTCTCGATCGATTGACCTTTCCCCTTATGGTTCAAGAGTCAATTAAAATAGACCATAGGATTGTTAGTCGTCTAGTCTATTCGGATCATGATCGTCACTAAAGAACACATCATATTCAATTTGAAAACAAGTTTTAACATTGAAGTATCACTCTTCAATACTTAGAAATCAATTGCAAGGTTGAATTGTCACTTTTCAACAATATGTCATTCCAAAGTTAAAATCAAAAACCGAATTTAAAACTAACGCATACAAAGTGAACAATCAACGAACACGATAATCACATACGAAATCAAATATTCATTCACTATCCCTAGCAAGAGATTTAGCTATGAAACATAAATTCAACACAAATTACAAATAATCTCAATTCAACCATTATACATGAATTAAAATGAGAAGAACTTACAATCAATGTTGAATCTACAACTCAAGCTTCATCCAATGTTTATACAAGAAAAGGAAAAGAAAAGGTGAAGAAGAACATCAAAGTAGAAAAGAAGAAATGGACTTGGGAAGGAAAATAGGGTCCAAAAGGACCCTAAACTCAAGCCTAAATTCACCTCTCTCAACTATAGAAGAACTTAGCAAATAAATAGAAAGATAAAATGAAAA
>CACSLK010031729.1:230997-244068 GCA_902706635.1 Striga hermonthica | reverse complement strand
CACTTCTTATAGAAATGCTACACTAGTATTCTGCATGTAAACACTTAATTGAGGAGTAGAGGATTATATGTGGACACAATCTATTTGGTTTGTAATGCCCCGTTTCGTTTATGGATTTTTCGAATATTATATATCATGTAAACATTATTATTATTATTATTATTATTATTTGTCATTATTATTATTATTATTATTTCATTTATTCCTAATTGTCTTTAATTGCGTAATTATTAAATAAATATTACGTGTAATATGTATATATATATATATATATATATATTGTCCGATTTAATTTATTTATCGTTCGTTCGCCGAGATTCGTAAATTTGCTAAGTGTTGACCCGAGAAAACCCTCGCGACCCGGTCCACGCCTTTAACCCACGTGCCCGAACCTGCATGTACCGGTCCTCCCCATCCCTCTCCATTGTGTTACTTGTTTGACAAGATTTGGTACCCTAGTCTTATAAAATTCAAGAGAAACCCTTCCCTTCTCTTACGTTTCACGCGCAGACATCAAGTCTCCCAACTCTCTCTCGTTAAAAACCCCCCAGCTCTCCCGCTTGATTGCGTACAGAAGCATAGGACCTCCACCTCTTCCTTGCTCACGTGAAGAAGAGAAGAACACCCTCGTCGTTAAATAGCAGGTCACCACCATCACCCACACTCTCCCTTCACTCATTGCTACTCTCTCGATCGCTGCCACCACTCGCGACCCAAGTCTCGGTGAGCCTTCACTTCGCGACCAACCGTGAGTCACCTACATCGCGGTTTCAAGCGCGAGCCCCATCGATCATCACCCAGTCCGCGAACACCAGGCCCACCGTCGCCATCGCGCTCAACCACTAACGTCGACCCTCTGCACCCCGACAGCCCCGTTTCGACTCCCTCTCAACCGTCTCGTGATATTTTTGTGAGAACGTTACATCGAGGCTCGAAACCCTTTTATATTAATGTGTTATTATGTGTGTTATTGAGGATTTTGTTAAATATACATGCTAGGGTTCATTTAATTGTGTGTTCGTGATGATCTTGTATGGAAGTGGTAATTGAGCATGATAATGGTGTAACCCCCTTGTTATATGTGTAATAATGATAATATAAAATTCTCATGTTGTTGTTTTGATGATTCAAATGAGTTTCTTACGATATAGAGACTAATTTGATGAAGTTTCGTTGAGAATTGCATGATTTATCGCGATTTTACTGTCTCTGTTGTGCCTCTATTATGACCATTGAGAACTTATTATTTAAAGATGTGTTCTGCATATAAATTGTAGTTTATCCTATTATCTTTCAGTGGGCTTTGGAATTTTGAAAATCCAATTTAAATTGAGGGAGATATGATTTTTACAAAATAATTGTGCAAGCAGTTTTCTGTAAACCCGGCAGCATATATATATATTAAATGTTTAGACTGCAGTCGATATTCTAACATACTCAAATGTGAAAGTAGTCTTCATGAAATATGTAGTCTTATGTGTTAGATTCCTTTTAGTTTTTGAATCAAGTCAAAAGCATGTCTATAGCATGAGTTATGTGACAATTTCTGAAGCCCTGTATGTGTGAAATTCCAGTTATCCAGTTTTCTGACTGCAACTTTGTTATGAATGTTTGCTGAATTATATCCTGGTAAATGACCTTTATCGGTTGTATAAGTCTTCATAAGAATTGTAGATGCATGTCTTAGGATTCATATGCAACTGGAATCATGTTAATATGTCCTATGTGCTACCAGTTATATTCATTTTAAAAACGCTGTGCGGGTTAAGTTTTTGAAAAACTTGTGTTGTGCCTTCCGAAATAGACTTTGCTTTATAAATTCATGCTCTTATATGAGCTGAGTTGATCTAAGTGAATGTGTGGTGTGTGTATTCATGTGTCGGATAGTTATGTATAGAGTTGTGTTAATAAATGTAGGTTCGACGAGCTGAATCCTCGACCAAAATTCATTGTCTTTTGTGCTATCTGCCATTTCGGTAACCATGTGGGTTTAATAAAAATGCTATGCTGTAAATTTTGTTATGTTTTGCTGTATGATATGATCAACGTATGCATGTGAACCATGTAGCCTTTGATGTGAGCTGTATCGGTTGTCGGACAGTTATCCCCATAGTTATAGAACGGACCCCGTTGGGGTAATCTCCTTTTTGTGCTCGTACGATCAATGCAAGGCCCTGGCTGTGGATATGAACCCCGATGTAAGACCGATAGCGATGACGGGCCTTCGGGGGAGGGGGGGAGGATACTCCTGTTTGGGCATCGTTGTAAGGCCTGAACGAAGGCATTCGATATGTGTATCAGCAGTAGTCTATTGATATAGATGTGTACATGAGTCTTGATTTTATGATTTTTATGATGGGAGATGGGATAGATAATTGCTTTCTATACATGCGTCGACCATACCAGTTTTATCTTATGATTATTGTTTATTGCATAGTGGTAAGCACCATGGATTCCATATATGCTCATCCCCACCTATTTCTTCACGGATGCAGGTTAAGTATGTACGGGCGCGGAGTGGAGCAAGTGGTGGTCAGTCTATATGACCAGATCATTTATTAGTTGCTTCTGCTATCTTGAACTTATTAATGAATTTATGAATTATGAATTTATGAACTTGAGATATTATGATTTGAGATTTATGATGACTTGAAATGATTTTGGGGAGATGCCCCTTTGTCACTGTGATGGAAACTTGAAACCCGGTTTGGGTATTTATGTTATGGGATGAACCTTGATGAGGTATTGATTTATGTATGACTTTTATTGTGATACCCGCTATTTATGATATTGAAATTGGTTTTGAAAATGAGTAACGCCTCAAAGGTTTAAATTGAGTTTGAAAATTTTATTATTTTTCTTAAAGTCCTGAATTTCTTCAGAATCAAAAGTGGGGCGTTACAGTTTGGTATCAAAGCTCGTCTGCGTTTCTGTAGACAACTAAATATGAATTATGTGAAACTTTGTGGAATATATGATTATATGATGTAGTTATGACAACTCTCTTCCGTCGTGCCGCGCGAACTCAGGTATGATTACATAAGTGATATGAAATTGCTTATGTTATGAACTGATGAATTATAATATTATTCGGGGCGTCATAGTTATGAGACTGACGACGTATTATTAATTGGGTCTTAGAAATTTACCCTCCGTATATATATGGACAAATGTGTATGGGTATGTTCAGACCAAGGAAATAGTCAGTCTCACCACATAATTTTCACCTTAACCCTTGCCAGCGGAAGGCCAGAGCCTATTGATGATGTCGAGATAGTCTTCGAAGCAGGCAAAGCTCTCTTCTATTCCCATTGTGATATGCTAGAAATCATGTTTTAGAGTTTTAATTAAGTGGTTTATGAATAGGGATTAATTGATAAAGTTTGAGCATGATTTGCATGAAGATTTTTGTGATTAGTACCTCTGTTGTGAGCTTGTTTTGACCTTTAAGAACCCGTTTCTTGGAGATATGTTATTATGATGAAATTGAGTATATGTTATTCATGATTTAAATGAATTTGTTATGGTTTTTACAAAAATTTTATGCATCCAGTTTTATGAAATCGTGACTGTTAGCATATGGTTGATGTATGGTCTGGTTAAGGGTATCAAATGTGCTCGAACATGAAAGTGTTCAACATGAAAGTTGTAGTCTTGAGTGCTAACTTGTTATGGGTTTTGGAATCTCATGATTATGAGGTCGATAGCCTAAGTTAAATGTGAATTATTGAAGTGTTGTAAGTGAACAACTTATTTTCTGGCAGATTATATGTATTGAAAGCTTGGTGTTTAAACTCCATGCTAATGTCATTATTTGTCAAAGTGGTCTTCAGCAAAGTTGTAGATTATGATGTTTTCTTTCTAGTGGGTTTTGAATCAAATGATAGTCATGCCTGTAGCTTGTAATATCTTCGAATAACTGAGTCCCTGTAAGTTAAATATTTATGTTTATGACATTGTTTGTTGTAGTTCCTTTCATGAAATTTGTAGGAGCATGACTTAGGATAATTTTCCAACTTGAATCATGATCATATGACTTGTGTGTTGAGAGCTTCATCCATTATAAAATCCCGCATGTTATTATTTTTTTTGCAAATTGAGTTGTGAATTTCAAAAATTAGTTTTCGCCATTGTGCATGCTTATGTGCCCTATATGACTTAATCTGATTGGTGTTGTATTGTTGACTGGAAATACTTACGTGAGAAGCTTTACGCTAAGATCTCGAAGTGTGGAAGCCATAGGCAGTGTATGTGGATTGAACTCGTTTAGGAATGCCGGCACGATTAGCTACCTAAGTAAAAGCTGTCGTGATGGCCGACACTATTAGTCGGAAGAATCAAGCGAGCTAACCATTTCATAGTTCGGTGATGACCGTCGAGTTAGGATTATTCCTGGCAGTGAAGCCAATGTTCGATCTCCTTGGGGAATTTTTGTTAAACCCAAACTTTGTAGCCTTGAGTCTTATAGAGAAACCTTTTCTTATATGATTACCTGGGAAAAAATGAACCCAGAAATTGAAAATTCTGGTATGTACCTTGACCAGAACGCCGTCCCTGGCTAGGTGTAGCACGCGAAATGGTGGTCGGCTGAGAGACGTGATGTAACGCCCCAAATTTTATTAATAAAGGAATATACTAGCTTGTAAGATAAGCTAGCCTTGTTAATAAATATTCATGTTCATGTTTAAGCCTAAGTCATTCAACTAAGTTAAATTCCAAGTTCGATGTTATGTCGAAAATATATCCGGTTAATTTTATTTATTAACCGAGTCAATGATAGTAATTAATCTCAGGTCGTTTATTTAATAAATGAACATTAGCCAGTTCGGGATTATTTAATCCAGCATTGACGTATTAATTGAATCTGAGTATATTAGATTAATTGTCAAAGTTGGGTTCAAGCCAATTATTCAGTTTCAGTTAAAGTTTGACTTTTTGTCGATAAGTATCGATTTAATTATTTCAGTAACCGAATGAGCTTTCAGATTTAATTCCAATTTGTTTATATAATAAATAAGTTTGGAATTAATAATGTTAAGGTAATATTTATAATAGCCCAATATGTTATTAATGTAAATTACGTGCTTAATTCCGTAATATTCACGTTTATGCTCGGAATAATTTTTAAGTATGTAATTTTATGTGCTATAAGTTAATCCATGTTCAATTATATGCTAAGATCATTACCGAGCCTAATCATGCTTAAGGTAAGCTTAGCACGCCAATTGCCGAGAGATCAAACTTAATTGTCTGATCATGTGCGCTCTAATTGTTAACAAGTTAATTGCTCAATTATCGTGCCTAAGTATGCCTTAGCTATTTATTTCAATGGCAGCACATCATTAGCTCTTTTGTAGAAATCAACCATGATTGGTTAGCACTCAAGCCAAGCTTAGTGTGCCATTTTGCATAAGCCAAGCAATTGCCGAGACCAACTTTTATTTTGGAATAAAGTATGTTCAACTTTTCATGAGTCATCACCTTATATCCATGTGTCCTCCTAATAGCTCTTATGTGATGACTAGGTTAAGTCTCCTTGTGCCACATGTATGGTGATTAGACGGGTGAAAATACCACCAAGGCTCATACGACCTTTCATATTATTTTCACCAAATTCACCTTTATTTATCCTCCTAACTTATACCTATTTATAATGGTGTTGGATAAATTTTATATTATAGTTAAGCTATATATTAAGAGAGAGTTAAGGGTAAGCTATTATCTTAAGAGATCACACGCACGCACGCACAGCCACCGTACGGCCAAGGATCGATCGCAAGTCTTAACAATTTTCTTCGAGCTATTGAAGAGGTCACAGAGTCGGAGCCGAGGAGTGAGCTGGCGGCCAGTTCAGGACTTTTAGTCATGTGTTTAAAAATGTTTTGACGGCGCTACGTCTTTCCGCTATTTATGATTATTTGACGAACTTAGCTTTTGCTCTGACTTTCAGTCGGTTAATATGTTATGTTAAACCGTTGGTTTTCTTTAAAACTAAAATAACGGTTTTTCAGATTAAGTCACGTTTTATGGTAGCACTCCGAATCAGTAATTCGCAAATTAAATGTTTTTATTTTGAAAAACTTTGCGAAAATGCACTCTGATTTTCATGAAATAGCGGGGTGTTACAGATGGTATCAGAGCACGTTTTTGCATCTCTGAAAAATTTTATGAGTCAGAAATTTTTCAAAAACCTGAACACGTCACGCTCACGCCTCGCCGACTACAGGTAAGTGCTGATTTATGTTTTACGTTATAAACAAATTACTATGTCTATGCTCAGAAATACCTCAGTTATGACTTAGTTAAGATGCTCAAATCATGTTCAGGGTCAGTAATCAGTATACTCAGGATTTAATGTCAGTACTTCCCCCAGTCATGTTTAGCGACTCGTCAAGAAATTTATGCGCTTTACTGATCAGCTTCCAAATGTTATCAGTAAAGATGTTCGAATCAGAATTCAAAACTTTAGAAAGGGGCTAAGTTGAAAAAAAAAACTCTAGATTCAATTCTAGATATATTCAAGTTAAGTTAGCAACTTGTCAGGAGATTTGTAAACACTTGTGTTATACAAATCTTAGTGATCATGTTCCTCAGACATTTTCCATCGAAAATTTGTTCATTTTGCCAACCAGTTGGCACATTCCAAGAAAGAATTCCTTGGGATAGATCAGGGAATAAGCTCAATTTTCCTAAGTCAGGTCAATAAATCATGTTCAAGGCTAAATTTTCATGCTAAAGGTTGTTATATTTCCTAAACCATTGTCACGAGTAATGGTTTCCAGTGTATAAGTCAATATTCCGGGTTACCATGGAGGCTTGAAATAAGAGCCACTCAGCTGGGTATACCATGGAGGCTTGAAGCTGGGCCCGGAACAATATGATTTCATGTAATAACAACCTTTAAAGACAGTTATGTCATGTATTCTATCAGTTTGATATTCCAAGTTATGATTGTCAAAGTTCAAGATCAGTTATTTTTTTTGTACTTGCGGGACCAGTTAATACTGGAACAACCCTATATAGTACATAGTCATGATTCAATATTCACCGTTCAAAGTCAATGATCACGATCTAAAGTCAATGTTCATGAATTAAGGTCGACGTATAATAGTTACTAAGTAGGGTTAAATATGGAGGTCTGATATACAGACTATTATTCCAAATTTACCTGGAAACTTGAAGTCGCACCTTATCAAACCAAGTAAGTCAGTAAATGTCATGTTCCAATTTCGAGATGATCAATTAATTATTTCAGGATAACTTCCAGAGCTCAAGTAAGAGTTATATAGTCATGTTAAAGTCAAGTCAGGGTTATCCAGTTATGTGAATGTTGAGGCTAGTCATGTCAAAGTCGAAGATGGTCTGTCTAATAAGACAAGACTTATCAGTATACCCAGTGCCTCGATTCTCAAATTCTGGAAATTTGGGAAATCATAGGAAAAATTAGTTCACGATAGACTTTTCTTGAGGTTATGTTAAACCTCAGGGAAGGCAAAGATTTGCAGGTACAGCATGGCGATGTCCGACACATCTTTCGTTCATGATAGAGAAGATCAATCAACAGAAACAGACAATACTGTAGAGACGAATCGACGATTCCCATTCAAGGATGCATGTCGCAAGAAGAGAAGGATGCTATGCCTGAGTCACAGTACACTGGGAAATCACAGAGAGCTAGCATTATAGTACATTGATGTTACTAGCTTGAGGTACAGATATGATCAGTTATACAGACTACGTCGATGACGCAGGTGCAATGTTCGCCAGGTGTTGTATGCAGGCGTGCCGCACTCACTTGATGAGGAGCAGGTGTGCCGCATTACAATGTACCGCGAACGATGTGCCGCGTTATCGAGTAGATGTTCACAAAAGGTAATTACCGATATTGCTAGTTATCCATATTTGTACATGTGCATATCTCTGAAATTTTCCGTCTGTACCAACGACTGGGGTTTTCCACAACCAACAATCAGACCGAAGATCAACAATCAGCCAGGAGATGATGACCAGTACGCTCAAGAATTATGCTTTTAATGTCATGTATAATCAGTGGAACACTTTATTTCAGAAAAGTATCCATTCTCAGCCAACATTAATCAACTATTTACTTAATTGTGAACTGATGTCTCTCCAGTTAAGATCAAAGTCTAATGTTCAACATTCAAATACTGAAATCTCAAGTTATGTCATTGATTTAGTATAAGCTCTGTGTTAAGCTTGTACTTCTAGTTTTAGTATTTCCGAGGACGGAAATATTTAAGGGGGGTGGATTGTAACGCCCCAAATTTTATTAATAAAGGAATATACTAGCTTTTAAGATAAGCTAGCCTTGTTAATAAATATTCATGTTCATGTTTAAGCCTAAGTTATTCAACTAAGTTAAATTTCAAGTTCGATGTTATGTCGAAAATATATCCGGTTAATTTTATTTATTAACCGACTCAATGATAGTAATTAATCTCAGGCCGTTTATTTAATAAATGAACATTAGCCAGTTCGGGATTATTTAATCCAACATTGACGTATTAATTGAATCTGAGTATATTCGATTAATCGTCAAAGTTGGGTTCAAGCCAATTATTCAGTTTCAGTTAAAGTTTAACTTTTTGTCGATAAGTATTCGATTTAATTATTTCAGCAACCGAATGAGCTTTCAGATTTAATTCCAATTTGTTTATACAATAAATGAGTTTGGAATTAATAATGTTAAGTCAAGGTAATATTTATAATAGCCCAATATGTTATTAATGTAAAGTACCTGCTTAATTCTGTAATATTCACGTTTATGCTCGGAATAATTTTTAAGTATGTAATTTTATGTGCTATAAGTTAATACATGTTCAATTATATGCTAAGATCATTACTGAGCCTAATCATGCTTAAGGTAACCTTAGCACGCCAATTGCCGAGAGATCAAACTTAATTGTCCGATCATGTGCGCTCTAATTATTAATAAGTTAATTGCTCAATTATCGTGCCTAAGTATGCCTTAGCCATTTAGTTCAATGGCAGCACATCATTAGCTCTTTGTAGCAATCAACCATGATTGGCTAGCACTCAAGCCAAGCTTAGTGTGCCATTTTGCCTAAGCCAAGCAATTGCCGAGACCAACTTTTAAGTTGGAATAAAGTATGTTCAACTTTTCATGAGTCATCACCTTATATCCATGTGTCCTCCTAATAGCTCTTATGTGATGACTAGGTTAAGTCTCCTTGTGCCACATGTATGGTGATTAGACGGGTGAAAATACCACCAAGGCTCATACGGCCTTTCATATTATTTTCACCAAATTCACCTTTATTTATCCTCCTAACTTATACCTATTTATAATGGTGTTGGATAAATTTTATATTATACTTAAGCTATATATTAAGAGAGAGTTAAGGGTAAGCTATTATCTTAAGAGATCACACGCACGCACGCATAGCCACCGTACGGCCAAGGATCGATCGCGAGTCTTAACAATTTTCTTCGAGCTATTGAAGAGGTCACAGAGTCGGAGCCAAGGATTGAGCTGGCGGCCGGTTCAGGACTTTTAGTCATGTGTTTAAAAATGTTTTGACGGCGCTACGTCTTTTCGTTGTTTATGATTATTTGACGAACTTAGCTTTTGCTCCGACTTTCAGTCGGTTAATATGTTATGTTAAACCGTTGGTTTTCTTTAAAACTAAAATAACGGTTTTTCAGATTAAGTCACGTTATATGCTAGCACTCTGAATCAGTAATTCGCAAATTAAATGTTTTTATTTTGAAAAACTTTGCGAAAAAGCACTCTGATTTTCATGAAATAGCGGGGTGTTACACGTGAGGCCAAATGCAGAGCCAACCGTTGACTCGAACGAGTGTTGCTGCCGCCATCACCGAATGCACGGACTCCTCAAGCTAGTGCGCATGGCCAAACCGTAACCTTGCAGCTGGTCTCCGAGTGGGTACATACATGCATCCAACCGCCCTGCATATGCAGCGCCAGCGTGTGTGTCACCCCTCGGGTGACAGTGCATGAAATCCCGGACTGACCTTGTCCTCTTGGGCCATTGAACCAGTATTCTTGGCCAAATTGTATGTTGATCTTTCTAACCGCTATGTGATTCCCCTAATCAACAACTATCGATTGTGTGAGACTTGTCGATTAGTTTTCTTTGCCTTATGAGAGAATATTGGAGTTAGATTGTTAGTAGGGGAATGTCGAGCATCCCCATTTGTGAGAGCGACTCTGCGATAGGAGATCATTTTTGTATATATAGTTATTACTTCCTAAACTGCATATGAGATGTTACTCGTGTCGACAAGGAGTGAGGTTTTGTCAACAATATCAAACAGAAACGTGTGTTCTGAAGGTATCAGTACTGAGGATACGTGATATTGATGATTGTCAGTCCTATTATGATTTCTCGACCAAGTTGATGACTTAGCATGATGGTTGACTCCACCACCGGAGCTTGCGAGGATGCAAGACACGTTCTATGCCTCATGATGGAGGGAACGTGTGAGTGATCTCGAGGTA
Organism: Striga hermonthica; assembly: GCA_902706635.1. Lineage (NCBI taxonomy): Eukaryota > Viridiplantae > Streptophyta > Magnoliopsida > Lamiales > Orobanchaceae > Striga > Striga hermonthica. The sequence continues at coordinate 233,564 of CACSLK010031729.1, read as the reverse complement.
CGTGTGATTTGTGACGAGCTGCGTGTTAGGAAGAACCCTACTTGTATGGAGGTACCGGTGACCTGTTAGAACAGAGGGTCCATCAAGGAAAGGCCTGAAGGGGTATTCGTCAAAGTCGAATGGGCGAAGTCAAGTTTAGGGCGAGACGACTTGGAAGAGGGAGACCAAGATTTTGGAGGGAGACCGAGATTTTGGAGGGAGTACTGAATTTCATGTTTAGATGATCTTCCCTTTGTTCTTGTTTGTGTCATGTTGTAGTCGTTTTTCCAAATTCCAAGCACAAAATTTTCTTTAAGGAGGGTAGAATGTGATGCCCCGTTTCGTTTATGGATTTTTCGAACATTATTTATTTGTCATTCTTATTATTATTATTTTTTTTATTATTATTATTTGTCATTATTATTATTATTTGATAATTATGTGTAATATATATAAATATATATATATTGTCCGGTTTAATTTATTATATCGTTCGTTCACCGAGCTTCGTAAATTTGCTAAATGTTGACCCGAGAAAACCCGCGCGACCCGGTTCACGCCTTTAACCTGCGTGCCTGAACCTGCATGTATCGGTCTGTCCCATCCCTCTCCATTGTGTTACTTGTTGGACAAGATTTGGTACCATAGTCTTATAAAATTCAAGAGAAACTTTTCCATTCTCTTACGTTTCACGCGCAGACATCAAGTCTCCTAACTCTGATGTAGTAGATAGATACGTATTTGATTTAAAAAGGCAGTACAACATAAGTGACATTTAGTAACATATGTGTTGTAATACTGTACAAATTAGTAGTTTATGTAACACATTATTGTAACACTTTTGATTTTATAAAATTTCTAACATTTATGTAATATTTTTGTAAAACTTCACTAATCTGTAACATTTTTATGTAACACTTCTAAGTAAGTAACATTTTCAAGTAACATTTTTTTAATCATGTTAATAAAACAATTTACCAACATCTTGATCCATCAATATTATATAACAATTCTTTTTAGAACATTATAACACAAAATATACATTAGAAACATTTTGCGTTACATACTTTTTATTAGGCAAAATGGCAGGAATTAACAAGACCTTTACGTGTTTGGCAATTTAATCACGACCTTTAAACCTTGTTAGGAAAATACATGACCTTTACAATTTTGAAAACCCGATACATACTTCTAATTGCCGTCAACGGAAGTGTGATGTGGCAATTAAATTTGATGGAAACACCAATCGGGCGTCTGAGTCAGCGGCCAGGTGGCAATAACAATAGTATAAAAGATGATTCTTCCCAAAATTCACCGCAATCGTTCATTTTCGTTTTGCCCTAACCCTAATTCACCGAAAAAATCCCTTCTGCCGAGATATAAGAGAACGAGGGAGGATCGTGCTATCTTGGAAGAGAAACCCACCTAAAAATCGCGACTGACATTCAAATTTGCCTTGATAATAAGTGTTTCTTGTAACACCCCGCTAGCTTATTAAAATCAGAGTCAAATTTTTGCAAAATCTTTTCTAAAAATACTTATTAATTTGCGAAATCGTGATTCGGGATGCTACTGAAAAACTTTCCTTTCTGAAAATCCCGTTATCTTTTCTAAGTTAAACTATTAAGAAAAACGGATTATGTTTAAAGAAACAAGCATGTCATACTATACAAAATCCGACCGCTAAATCGGATCAAAGTCTGAAAATCAACATGCGAATCTGAAAAGCTAAAGGTGTCAGCGGAAGTAAAACGTGGCAAAATATATACATATCAAAAGTCTGCAAAATGATATATATAATCAAACCCACGACCACCAGCTAGGCTCACTCCTCTGGACCGATCCTGTGACCTGAAAAAGATAATACAGTGGGGGCATGAGCACTAAAAGCCACTGTGCTCCGCAGAAACTCATGCTGAAGTAAAACAGTAATAATAATTGCAATATCGTGATCAACAATATATATAATCTGTGTCTGTGTCCATGAAACTACTGATCAACAGTATATAAACTGCTACTCGATTAGAAACTGAATCTGTCGGCTATATTAGGAACCATGTGCACACCCTAGTGGGCAGATTACGCCACTAGAACTCAGAATGGACTTACGACACCTGGATTGACAACCATTCTAAGCGGAACTGAATATACATACCTTGAACATGATAGTTGTAATTATACGCGCACGTCTAGTGGTGCGTCATGCGTAGCCGTGCCGTAGCGCCCAGTAGCGTGCCACCAGCGGACGTGCACGCAGCGCACGCCAGTCACGCGTGGCAGCACGCAGTCCGCCATGTCCAGCGCCCGCAGCACGTAGCTAGCATAGGCAGCGCCTAGCCGCCTTGCAGCACGCGCAGCCAGCGGTTGATACGGAAGTGGTCATCGACCCTACTAAGCCCGAGCACGGAGCACATTTAGGCCAAGGAAGAAAACGCCGCAAGCGGAAGCGCCATTGGAGGTTTAGTGATGCACATCAAAGGATTAAAACCTGGTGGGGATGGCTAAAGTACCAGGTGGCTCGAAGAAATGGAAGGCACGCAAGTCGGGTGCCTAACGGGTGCAGCCCGAACACATGGGCGTGCTGGCAG
>CACSLK010031729.1:210409-230897 GCA_902706635.1 Striga hermonthica | reverse complement strand
AATGTTCTAAACAGGAGGTCTTCGACCAACCTACCCACCCCAAGGAATGTTTTAAACAAGCGACCACCCAGCCCGAGGGCCTTGGTCATGGTGGGTAGTGGTCTTCACACTTGCCCACCCCGAGGAATGTTCTAAACAGGACGTCTTCGACCAACCTGCCAACCTCAAGGAATGTTCTAAACAAGCGACCACCCAGCCCGAGGGCCTTATTCATGGTGGGTTTTGTCTTCACACTTGCCCACCCCGAGGAATGTTCTAAACAGGAGGTCTTCGACCAACCTGCCCACCCTAAGGAATGTTCTAAACAAGCGACCACCCAGCCCGAGGGCCTTGGTCATGGTGGATTTTTGTCTTCACACTTGCCCACCCCGAGGAATGTTCTAAACAGGAGGTCTTCGACCAACCTGCCCACCCCAAGGAATGTTCTAATCAAACGACCACCCAGCCCGAGGGCCTTAGTCATGGTGGGTTTTGGTCTTCACACTTGCCCACCCCGTGGAATGTTCTAATCAGGAGGTCTTCGACCAACCTGCCCACCCCAAGGAATGTTCTAAATAAGCGACCACCCAGCCGGAGGGCCTTGGTCATGGTGGGTTTTGGTCTTCACACTTTCCCACCCCGAGGAATATTCTAAACAGGAGGTCTTCGACCAACCTGCCCACCCCAAGGAATGTTCTAAACAAGCGACTTCCAAGTCAGACCATACCACATACATCCTGTCATCCAAATTATACCAACATTCCGAACATATGAAAATGTGCGATAAAGCGGATAAAATTAGAAATATCACTGAACTTCATTGACTCTTAACAAATTTTGCAATTTACATCTTTGTTCGAACTTCCCAGGCTTCTTAAAAAAACAAAAATTTTCAAACATAATATTTTTTCAGATTAGCTATGTTCCATGACCTGGCAAGTGATCGGCGTTCAGCATCCTTGAGCGAGTACGCTCCTCCTGCGTGCACTCACTCGACCAAGTATGGCCCTTCCCAGTTTGGCTCCAGCTTTCCCACATGCTTGTGTACATCGACACGCTTCCAAACCAGATCACCGACTTGGAGTCTGCGAATCTTAACCTTTTTGTCATGAGCGGCACGCATCCTTTGCTTGTACGCCTCCACCCTCATTGTTGCTCTTCCACGCAGCTCCTCGATAGTATCTAAGGCCGCCATCATCAAATCTCCGTTCTGTTCAGCATTATATGTGCTCGACCTCTGGGATGATAACTCGATCTCGACCGGCAACAATGCTTCCATTCCGTAAGCTAAACTAAACGGGGTTTCTCCTGTGGTCGACCTTGGAGTTGTGCGATACGCCCAAAGTACGGAGCTCAACTCATCGACCCATACTCCCAAGGCCTGCTCCAACTTTCTTTTCAGCCAATTCAGTATAATTCGATTGGTTACCTCGACCTGGCTGTTAGCTTGCGGATGAGCTACGGAGGCAAAGTGTTGTTCGATTTTCATATCTTCACATCATGCTCGAATCCGCTTACCATTGAACTGAGTGCCGTTGTCGGAAATCAACACTTTGGGTATACCAAACCGACAGCAAATGTTGTTGTATAGAAATTTAATTACTTTCTCCTCTGTGATCTTCGCCAAGGGCTCGACCTCCACCCATTTTGTGAAATAATCGACCACCACTATTAAGAACTTCCTTTGCCCGGTCCCCTGAGGCATCGGTCCCACCAGTTCGATACCCCACTAGGCGAATGGTATAGGGGCACTCATTGTTGTCATCGCTTCTGCCGGTTGGTGGATGAGGGGGCCATACTTTTGGCATTGCAAGCACTTCTTCACAATCGCCTTCGCATCTTCTCTCATCGTCGGCCAAAAATATCCTGCCCTCAAAATCTTCGCGACCAAGGCCCCTGACTTACTATGGTCACTGCAGCACCCTTCGTGCATCTCTCTCAGCACATATCGACCTTCTTCCTTAGTAACACAACGCAAATGCGGTCCTCCATATGACCGCTTGTAGAGAATACCTCCATGTTCAAAAAACCTCCTAATCACCTTTATCGTTCCTTCTTTCAGCTCCTCCAAGATCGGGGCCCTCTAATCTTCCACTTCTTCGATCTCCGCCACTTCTATTTCGACCACACTCTTTTCGAGGTGCAATAGAGTGACACTTCTGCTCTTGCAATCTCAAGCTTTGTGCAATCTTCGACAATAGGTCTGCCCGACCATTCTCTCCTCGAGGAATTTGTATTAGCTCGAACGAATCAAACTCTTCTCTCAACTTCTTCATCTCATCCACATATTTTTGCATCCGATCCTCCTTGACTTCAAACCCTTCTTGAAACTGCCCAACCACCAGTTGAGAATCAAAATGCACTTGTAATTTTCTAGCTCCTCCCGCTTTGGCTAAACTCAAGCCCTTAATCACTGCCTCATACTCAGCTTCGTTATTGGATATTCTGAACCCCACTTTAACTGCAAATTCCAAGTAATCGCCTTTGGGAGAGATAAGGACAATTCCCAATCCTGCCCCACTTCGGGCCACAGATCCGTCCATAAACAACTGCCATAACTCCTCTGACTCCTCCTCGACTTTCGTGCCTTCCTGGATAAAATCAGCCAACACCTGTGCCTTTATGGCCCTTCTCGGCTCGTACATTAAAGAATACTCACTCAATTCGACCGCCCATTTCACCAATCGACCAGAGACTGATGGTCGACCAAGCATTTCTCCCAGCGGCATATTTGTTCGCACCTTCACCTTATGGTTCAAGAAATAAGGTCTTAACTTTCGAGCAGTTACAACCATAGCCAAAGCACACTTCTCGATCTCTGAATATCTCGTCTCTGCCCCCTGCATCACTCTACTCACATAGTAGATAGGAAATTGCGCTATTCCTTCCTCCTGTAATAACACCGAACTCACGGCCCTCTCTCCAATAGAAATGTATAGCACCAGCTCCTCGCCCTGCACGGGTTTAGCTAATAAAGGAAGGTTGGCCAGCACCCCTCGCAACTCCTCGAATGCCTTCTGCGCCTCCCCCGTCCATTGGAATTTCGCACTCTTCTTCAATGTTTTGAATAATGGGCCGCTTTTCTCTGCCACCTTCGATATGAAACGACTCAGCCCCGCAATTCGACCAGCTAAGATCTGCACTTCTTTAACGTTCGTCGGTTGCTTCATTTCCATCACAGCTCAAACCTTCTCAGGATTGACTTCAATACCTCTTTGGTCACCAAGTAACCCAAGAACTTTCCTGACCTCACCCCGAAAGAGCATTTAGCAGTATTCAGCTTCATCCCATATCTCCGCAATGTTAGGAACGTTTCTTTCAAATCTCGCACATGATCCAACTCCTCCTTACTTTTCACCAACATATCATCCACATACACCTCCATGTTCCTTCCCAGTTGTTCCTTAAAGATTTTATCGACCAACCTTTGATACATGGCACCCGTATTCTTTAGGCCGAACGGCATGACCACGTAACAATAGGTCCCTCGACTCGTTACAAAACTCACCCGCTTCTTGTCCTCTTTTGCCAAGGGAATTTGATGATATCCCTGGGAGGCATCCATCAGGCTCAACAGCTCGCATCCTGCCGTTGAGTCGACCAGCTGGTCAATTCTGGGCAGTGGGTATAAGTCTTTTGGGCATGCTTTGTTCATATCGCGGAAGTCAATGCACATTCTCTATTTTCCTTCCGCCTTCGACACCATCACCGTATTTGACAACCATTCAGGGAACTAGATTTCCTTGATATGCCCTGCTCCCAATAGCTTCTCGACCTCCTTCTCAATGATTTTGTCCATCTCCGCCCCATGGTGCCTTCTTTTTTGTTTCACCTGCCTCACACTGAGGTCGATGTTCAGCCGGTGTTCGATCACCTCCGCACTTATCCCCATCAACTCCTCCGCTGTGTAGGCAAAAATATCAGCGAACTCCCTGACTAGATCGATAATCCTCGACCGAATAGGCTCCTCCAAGTCCTTCCCGATTCTGAACTTCCTCTCCTCACACCCCTCGATCATCTGAATCTCCTCCACCTCTCCCCCTGGCTGAATATCCATCTTCTCCTTACCCTTCTCCATTCTTTATTTATCCTCTGTCGACCTTAACCCACCTGGTCGATTAATCCCCTCCTCCTCTGACTTGGCCTGCCTCTTCGCCAGTTTCTTATTATTGCTAACTGTTGTTTGGTAGCAGCTCCTCGAAGTGATCTGGTCCCCAGCTATCTCCCCTACGTTTTCGCCCACTGGATATTTAATCGTCATGTGGTACGTGGATACGACTGCCTGGAACGCATTCAAGCTCGTCTGCCCCATAATGATGTTATAAGATGATTCAGCTCCTACGACCACAAACCTCACCATGCGCACCTTCCTCAGCTCTCCCACTCCGAGCGCCACTGGCAAACTCACCTCGCCCATCGGCATCACTTCTCCTCCATTAAAGCCATAGAATGCCGTGGTCACCGGTTTCAACTTCGTATTCAACTCCTTGTTAATTTGCATAAAACAGTCATAGAACATCACGTCCACTGAACTCCCGGTATCAATAAACACCCTTTTCACATCGAAGCCTGAAACCTCCGCGGTTATCATCAAAGCATCGTTGTGCGGCAGGACCACCCCCTCGGCATCCTCCGCCTTAAAACTTATCACCGGCATGCGAGCCGTAATCCCCACCTCCTCTCTCTTCCTCTTAACAGCTCGAGCATGCTCCTTCCTGGCCCTATTCGAGTCACCATCCGTTGGCCCACCGAAAATCTTGTAAATCGTCCCTCTCTTTATCGGGGCTTCTCCTCTGTGCCCTCCCTTATCGCCATCTCTCCTTGGCTTCTTTCCTCGACCGTCTCGACCATCTCCGCCATCTTCCTCCTCATCTCTATCACTCCTTTTCTCCGAGTCCTCCCTACACCTTCTTCTTCCTTTCTCTTTCACCCTATCGTGATACACAAATTCTTATAAATATCCCGCTCGAATCAACCTCTCGATCTCATCTTTCAAATGTCTATAGTTCTCTGTGGTGTGACCATAATCTCGGTGAAAGCAACAGTAAATATCCGACCTAGGTCGAATTGGGCCTGTAAACCTCGTTTTCGGCCAAGTCACATCCTTGCTCGGCATCTTCTGCTCCATGGCCTTGAGGACCTCTGTCATCTCTTTCCTCAAGGGCGTACAAGTGTGGTATCTCTGTCTTTCGAACAACATCGGCCTCCTCTGCCACTCATCTCTCTTCTCTTTTTCGAGTCTCGACTCTCTCTTCGAGGCATTGCCCTCTTCTGCTCACTCCATTTGGGCAAATTTCTCCTCGGCGATCTCTCCCTTTGCGGGCTTTTCTTCTTTTTTGGCTCTGGCCGAGCCACTCCTTCCAGCTTTGAAACTCCATCTCCATCTCTTCTAAATTAATATACTTTCTACACCGCTTCAGAACATCCTCATATGATCGAGCAGGAGTCTTTGCCAGAGAAGTTCGGCAAGGACCCGCTCGAAGACTCCTTATCAATCCTCCCGCCTTCACCTCATCTGAAGCCGAGTACACCTCTAAACACGTCTGATTATATCGAGCAACGTACTTTCTCAACGACTCTTTATCCCCTTGCCTCATAACCATCAGAGTCAAATACATCTTCTCCTGCGCCACCGCGCTCGAATATTGATTGGTAAGCTTGCTGGCGAAATCCTCAAAATCCACAATCGACCCGGGGAGGAGTTGGTGAAATCAATCGAGTGCTCCTCCGCGCAAGGTCGATAAAAATACCCTGCAACAAAAAGAATCAGAGTATCCATGCAACACAGCCATATTCTCAAAGGTCCTCACATGCCTCGACGGGTCAGATGACCCATCATACACCAAGTTGGTTTCCTTGAAATTATTTGGCAGAGGATCAGCGAGAATCTCCCTTGAAAAGGGGTGTCCTCGAGCTCTCCTTTCCGGTCTCCCTTCCACCTTGTCCTGCAATAAGCGCAACTGCTCTGCCATCCTCTCCATCGCCCGATCTCTTCCAAATCCTCCGTCTCCGTAACTGGACACATCCTCGTCTTGGCTTCCTGCCATCGTGGTCGGCGTAGTGGTGGCATGAGATGTGTGGCTCGCAACTTGTTGCACCGCCTGTGCCGCCGCGGCCGCCGCTATCCTCTACATCTCCTCCCTGGTCATCGCCACCATCTGTTGACCAGGAGTTTGTGTCGTTGCCAGTGGTGGCGCTCCTCCAGGCACCACCGTTCCTCCTTGAGCTGCCGCCGGGTTTAGTGGCGGCGGCGGTGGCATCGCTGCCGCAGCTGCTGCGCAAGCTTCCTGGGCGCGACTAGATCCGGCGTCTCCTCCGGGAATCGTCGTCGGCGCTCCTACGCCCTGAAGGACGGGCGTAGGAGTGACCGGCGTTTGTAAAGGGCCAGAGAAGCCCGGAGGAGGGCCTTGTCCAATCGGCCTGGTCGTCGTCCAAGCGTCATCGAACGTTGACTGCAGGTTTTTGGGAATTCCGTCCGCCATAGCTGAACTTCAAACACGACTTTTTGAACAAGAATTCCCACAGACGGCGCCAACAATGCAAGTGTAGGCGTCCTGGTCTGGTTTGGAGTGGATCGATCTTTGTCCTCGCCGGTAGAATGCTAGAAACCTGCAAGTAACTCTCACACTGGGGGTTGTGTCCGGTGAAGAGCCTCCGATGCTTAAGTCAGTATGTGTATGAGAGCATCCACAATGCTTTGGGTCTAATTTTACATATGTGGCATATAAATAGACTTAAGTCCTAAATGACATGGACAAACCCAAGTAAAAAAACTCAAAATCTATTCAATGCAAAATTCAAATACTAGGTCTAGCATACATGACAACCAATAAAAATGCTCTAATATATTTCATTTATTAAAAGAAAAATTAAATGAGGAATAAATGATGAGTGCTTGGGTTTGCACATGGGTCTAAAATAGACCCAAGTGTGGACTAGGTCTCTTTTTTTATTGCCACATAAGCTAGACTAGATCTACTTTTAATTGCATTAGGAAACATTTTTGTATAGACTAGGTCTATTTCCTACATGGCATGTAATTTTTTTCTAAGAGACCCAAAGCATTATGGGTGCTCTGAGTATACTGAAGTGAAGAAATGAATAGAATGTGTTAAGGAAGAAAGGCTCACCCCCTTTTTATAGGAGTGAGATACCTGCCCTAATTGCTGCCCGGATAAGGCTGAGTTGGCTGCCCAAGCTGCCCGTCCGTACTCTGACACGCCGCGCACATGTCAGAGGTGGCGCAGAGCGTTGGGAGCTGTCATAGGTTGTCATCGCTATCACCCAATACATTATCGACATGTGTCCCTCCTGCACATGGGGTAAATATTCTCCTGAAATTCAGTTAGAGGCTCTCACGCGCACCTGCGATACATGCGCATGTGACTAGGCCGATTAGGGGCTCCTCGAAGCGATCGACCTGTCGAGGTCGACTAGCTTGTTCGATCACTTATCTGGTCGAGTAGTACATTGCTCGATCGTTTGTCTGGTCAAACATTGGGACGCTCGATCGCTTGTCTGGTCGAGCGTTGGGTTGATCGATCATCAATCCTCCCGCCTTTTTTGGTTCGGCTTCCTCCCAGTTTGATCTTCTCGACCGGCTGAGTAGGTCGGTTTATCCTTATGTATATAATATCCCATATCAACTGCGATAGCTGGATTGAGGCCGACTTCTGTGTTTCGGTGGACTCTCTGCCAAAATAAACCGAGCACTTTTCAATAATTTCTCTTACGCGCCCAACAGTTCATCATTGCCGAGGAATCAATGTTGGTTCCCAATTTTGATTTTTCCATCAAGAAAGACAAAATGGAGTCCGAAGGCAAAAACAAGAACAAAAAGAACTTCAAAAAAGCTTAATTCCGAAGCTATTCGAAGGAAAATATTAATACCTCGGATTCTAGGGCTGCACGAGATCAATACGCCGAAAACGTAAGAACGGGTTATCAAACCGTTTATTCAGCAGGAGCAGCGACTATTCTTGAAGAGCTAAAAGGAAAAGGAATCATCCCTGATCCAAAGCCTGTCAGAACGCCTGAAGAAAAACTTGACAAAACATGCTATTGTGCATATCACAAGTCCCCGGGACATAACACCGATAAATGTCTCGATTTGCTGCCGGCTCTCCTTCGATTGATAGGGAAACCTCAACTTCAGAAATTCCAGAACCTTGATGTCCGCCGAAAAGGAAGACCCATAGACACCTCGGATGATGAAGATAATGATGATCGAGGTACCAATATGAAAAGGATCCGAACAACTGACAAGGAGGTCTTTACTTTCTCGTCTAAGACTACTGGAGTTCCGAGTGGTGGAAGCAAGAAAGCTAAATTAGATACTTCACCGAGGTCTTCTCACTATGACCCTATACCTCGAGTAAACACTAATACCAAATAGCTTGATATTTTCCGGCGACAAGCCAAAGCATACGCCTGAGAAGTGCAAAATGCTGGGAAACACGTACTGAATGTCGACCTCAGGGATACTATTTGAAGTGAATAGATTTCACCCGGACTCCTTCAACTCGAACGGCCTCCGCACCTGCAGAACCCAACGCTGGGGGTGGCTCTGGCGTCGGGCCTCCGATGCCTAAGTCAGTTCTCAGATCAAGAGAGAGAAAGCGTAGTAATGGAATGAGGAAGAATATGAGAGAATGAGGTACCTTGGGCCCCTTTTATAGGGGGAGTGTACCTTTTGGGCCCAAGTTGGGCATGACCCCTATCGTTAGGTTTAGATGTCTTGGTGAGCTTATCCTCCAATATGTATCCACTTTATCCATTAAACCGAGTCCAATATAATATCCTATACCATCTAGTCCCCCCCCCCCACTCTGGTCAAGTAAGCATAACTCGATCCAAGTGTGAAATGTCTCTTCGAGTCTCTTCCGTTAACCTGCCACTGAGGTTATAATTTGAGTAAGTTGTCGATCGTCGAATAATCATAAAACTTCCCCATGAGCACCGTGAGGCCGTAATGGGTCGAAAATCAAATGACCATCCACTGAGATAAATAATTGAAGGACCTTCGACAGAGGTCGAGAAATCGAAAGCCAAGAGCTGAATGATAACTGAGGGTCGAAAATTGAAGCCAAGAACCGAATGACAGTTGAGGTTGAAAATCAAGAACTGATAGACCACTGAGGTCGAAAACCGAGAATCGAGAGACCACTGAGGTTGAAAAATGAAAATCGAGTAATCTAAAGACCGCTGAGGTCAAAAACCAAACACCGAGTAATCGAGAGACCCCTGAGGTCAAAAACCGAGAATCGATAGACCGCTAAGGTCGAAAGCCAAGAACTAAGAGACCTTTGAGGTCGAAAGCCGAGAACCGAGAGACCGTTCAGGTCGAAAGCCGAGAATCGAGAGACCGCTACCGAGAATCAAGAGTCCGCTAAGGTCGAAAAACCAAAAATCGAGTAACCGGCGATGAGGTAGAAAGCTGAGAGTCAAGAGACTGCTGATGTCGAAAATCGAGAATCGAAAACCGAGAATCGAGGGACCACTGAGGTTGAAAACCGAATCACTGCCGATGTGGTCGAAAACTGAGAACTGAAGTCAAACACCAAAACTGAAGTCGAGAGTCAAGAATCGCGAGACCATTGGGGTCGAAAACAGAAAAGCGAGATGCCATTGATGAGGTCGAAAAACAAGAATTGAATGACCACTTCCCAAAATTTTGAATTTGAAAATTTGAACTTATGCCTGTTGTGTTTCGATCATCCTGTTCGAGCTCTCTTAGACCACTCCTTCCTATCGCCCCTCAGTTCAAAATTTTTAAAATTCAAGCCTGTTGTATATTCATGCTTGATCAATAATGAATACACACGACCCGCCACTAAGGTCGAAAAATAAATTCGACAAACTAAAATCAACAACGAACAACCTTCTCAATCAATAATGAATACACTCGACCCGCCACTAAGGTCGAAAAATAAATTCGACAAACTAAAATCAGCTCGATCAATAATGAATACACTCGACCCGCCACTGAGGCCGAAAAATAAATTCGATAAACCAGAATCAACAACCAACCTGCTCGATCGATTATGAATACACTCGACCCACCACTGAGGTCGAAAAATAAATTCGATAAACCAGAATCAACAATCAACATGCTCGAGCAATAATGAATATACTCGACCCGCCACTAAGGTCGAAAAATAAATTCGACAGACCAGAACCAACAACCAACCTGCTCGATCGATAATGAATACACTCGACCCGCCACTGAGGTCGAAAAATAAATTCGATAAAACAGAATCAACAACCAACCTGCTCGATCGATAATGAATACACTCGACCCGCCACTGAGGTCGAAAAATAAATTCCATAAACTAGAATCAACAATCAACAACCTGCTCGAGCAATAATGAGTACACTCGACCTGCCACTGGGGTCGAAAAATAAATTCGACAGACCAGAATCAACAACCTACCTGCTCGATCGATAATGAATACACACGATCCGCCACTAAGGTCTAAAAATAAATTCGACAAACTAAAATCAACAACCAACAACCTGCTCGATCAATAATGAATACACTCGACCCGCCACTAAGGTCGAAAAATAAATTCGATAAACCAAAATCAACAATCAACAACCTGCTCGATCAATAATGAATATACTCGACCCGCCACTGAGGTCGAAAAATAAATTCGATAAACCAGAATCAACAACCAACCTACTCGATCGATAATGAATACACTCGACCCACCACTAAGGTCGAAAATAAATTTAATAAACCAGAATCAACAACCAACATGCTCGAGCAATAATGAATATCCTCGACCCGCCACTGAGGTCGAAAATAAATTTGACAGACCAGAATCAACAACCAACCTGCTCGATTGATAATGAATATACTCGACCCGCCACGGAGGTCGAAAAATAAATTCGATAAACCAGAATCAACAACCAACCTGCTCGATCGATAATAAATACACTCGACCCACCACTGAGGACGAAAAATAAATTCGATAAACCAGAATCAACAATCAACAACCTACTCGAGCAATAATGAATACACTCGACCCGCCACTGGGGTCGAAAAATAAATTCGACAGACCTGAATCAACAACCTACCTGCTCGATCGATAATGAATACACACGACCCGCCATTATTAATAATCAGAATTGTCCCATCACTTTCAACATAAAAGACGCTAACCTGTTCGCCCATCCGCATTCGGACGCTCTTATCATCACTGCCCCAATCGGAGGAATCCCTGTTCACAGAATTATGGTTGATACTAGGGCCTATTCAAGCATTCTTATGTTGCGAACTTCCAAGAAAATGGGGTTGGATCCAGCTGATATCCGACCCTGCAAAGACTAAATTCAAGGCTTTAATGGAAGCGTTTCTTGTCCAATTGGCAAAATTCAACTTCCTATTCGGTTCAGAGGATTTGGACCAAAATCGAAGATCATCATGGAGACCTTTAAAGTCATGAATGTCCAAAATGAATACAATGCTATTGTGGGTCGCACTGCTCTTTATAAACTTCTAGCGGCCATTCCAATCTTTCATTATGCATTGAAGTTCCCCACGGTTGAGGGTGAAGGAACCCATTATGGGGATCAACGAGAAGCGTGTAACTTAGCTTTCACCCTGACCTCGCGCGATGTTCACATGATTGAACCCGATGAATATGTCGATCATAATCAGTCAAGCATTCCGAATTCCACGCCAAATACCGACGTGACAATTTCTCCTTTGTCGGATACCGACGTCCTCCTAGTGTCAATCACCAACGTCCCAACAACCTCGGAAGTATTTGATGACGGACGTATTAAAGATTGAGAGCAATGTCCCGACAAAGAGATCGTCCAAGCCCAAGATGATTTGGACCAAGGCTGTAGTTTAAAGAATCAGGTATCCGACTTATTCGCGCAGAACCTGTTGAAGATGTCGAGGTTATATTGATAGATGGATTAGTTTGTGAAAAATCTCTCCGAATCGGTGCCAATCTCCAAGAGCCATTGCGTATCCAGTTAATCCAATTTCTTCAATAAAATCCCGACGTATTCGCATGGAGACATTGAGATATGAATGGTATCGATCCCCAGAAAGCTTGTCATCGACTTAACGTTGATAAAACCATTAAACCTATCATAAAAAAACATCGGAAATTTGGACCTGATCGCCAAAAGCCTTGGAGGAGGAAGTGAACAAGCTCATTGATAATAAATTCATCAAGGAAGCCAAGTACCCGACCTGGATATCAAAACCGATGTTGGTCAAGAAGAGCAATAACTTTTGGCGTCTGTGCATTGATTTCTCATATTTAAATAAGGCATGCCCGAAAGATAGCTATCATGTTCCTCATATCGATTACATGGTGGATGCTACTTCAGTCCATCAATTGATGAGCTTTTTGGACGCCTATTCTGGTTACAACCAAATTCCCATGCATCTAGAGGACGCCGAACACACCTCATTTTATTCGGCTCGTGGCCTTTATTGCTACGTTATAATGACTTTCGGACTGAAAAATACTGGGGCCACGTATCAAAGGCTAGTCAATAAGATATTTGCCAACTTGATTGGACATATAATGGAGGTATATATAGACGACATGTTAGTGAAGTCGGAGCAAGCAACCGACCACATTGCCCATCTCACCGACGTCCTCAATATCCTTCGCGAATACTCCATGGTACTTAACGAAAAAGTGTACAACCCTGCTGAAATCCAAGCCATACTCGATTTGGCTCCACCCACGTCGATCAAGGGCGTCCAAGCACTGACCGGCCGATTAGCCGCTTTGAATCGATTTATTTCGAAGTCAACCAATTATTGTAAACCTTTCTTTGACGCGATCAAGAAAAAAAAAAAGAAATTCAGTGGACTGTCGAATGCCAGAATTCTTTTAAAAAATCAAAGAAGTCTTCTCACGACCCCCCAAGTTTGCAGAAACCCACTCATGATGAACTTCTATATATATACTTAGGAGTGAGTGACGTCGCAGTTAGTGTTGTCTTAATACGACAAGACAGACTCCAATAATGTCCTGTATATTATGTCAGCAAGGCCTTACATGACGTCGAAATGTGATACCCACACATGGAAAAGCTTGCTTTCGCTTTGGTTACGACAGCCCGCAAACTCCGACCATATTTCTTGGAACATTCGATCATCGTATTGACGTTGTACCCCTTGCGACCGATTTTCCACCGACCTGATACGTCGGGTAGAATGATCAAATGGGCTATAAATCTCGGACAATTTGATATCCAGTATCGACCGAGAACCGCAATCTAAGCCCAAGTGCTCTCCGATTTCATAGCTGAGTTCATCCCATCAATTGAAGCTGTGAATGAAGATCTGACATGGACTCTGTATATAGATGGATCGTCAACCGCCATAAGCGCATAAGGGGGAATTGTCGTGGTCAGTCCCGATAAACAACTGTTCTGTTGCTCAGTGGCATTCACGTTTCCTGTTACTAACAATGAATCCGAGTACGAGGGTTTAATCTCGGGATTCCAGTTCGTTGAATCTTTGAACGTCTTATCACTTCGAATATTTTCCGACACTCAGTTGCTCGTAAATCAGATCAATGGACCCTATGAAGTTAAGGAACCTCGGTTGGTCCCTTATCTTGATTTAGTAAAAAAAAGCTGTTAAAGTTTAAAATAACTCTAGAAACATACCTCAGACACTCAATATTCAGGCATACGCCTTATCACGATTGGCCTCTTCTACCGACTTGAACAATGTAGAATTTGTACAAGTTACTCAGCAAACGACACCATCAACGACCGTTACCGACGTCTTAATCATCAACGTCGTCCGTGCGAACGAAAAACCGACATGGATGGACCCCATCATAGCTTACTTGCAATCTGAGGCCCTACCCGTGATCCGAGAGAGGCACGCGCACTTCGTGTCCGCGCGGCCCATTTCACTATGGATAATGGGATCATGTATAAATGGGGGTATTCTGCTCCTTTGCTCAAATGCTTACCAGAAGCTGAAGCACGACGTGTCTTGGCGGAGGTTCACGAAAGGACCTATGGCACTCATCATGGGGCGCAAGCTTTGACCTACAAATTACTTCGGCAAGGTTATTATTGGCCAACTCACGAGAGATGTTGTCGAATGGGTGCGGAGATGTCATAACTGCCAAATTTTTTCCCCCAATGTTAATCAACACCCAGAACTCCTCAAGTCGGTTTACAGTCCATGGCCATTTACGAAATGGGGGATTGATCTCATCGGCCCTCTCCCGACGGCGAAAGGGGGTGTTAGATTCGCAATACTTGTTGTCGACTATTTCACTAAATGGGTAGAAGCCGAACCTCTAGCGACCATCACTGAACAAAAAATGATTGACTTTCTTTGGAAATCCATCGTTTGTCGGTTTGGAGTGTCGAATTCCATCATAACCGATAATGGCCGACAATTTGAAGGTAAATGATTTGAAGCTTTTTGTGAAGATCATGACATCAAACATTTTTCTCATCGCCATACCATCTACAAGCTAATGGGCAAATCGAAGCCGTGAACAAGATTATCAAAAATGCCTTGAAAACTCGACTTGAGTCTGCAAAAAGATCTTGGCCCGAAGAACTCCCTCATGTCTTATGGGCTTATCGCACGACACCTCAGAACTCAACTGGAGAAACTCCCTTCTCTTTAACTTATGGAGCTGAAGCCATGGTTCCCGTCAAACTTGAATCCCCGACTTATCAAGTCATGCATTTTTCCAAGGAAACAAATTCAGATAATATGAAAGCCAACCTTGACTTGGTCGAAGAGCTACGCACGAGAGATGAAATTAAGAATGCTGCGTACAAACGACGAAGTGAAAAATACGCCAATGCAAAATTTAAACCACGACTTTTTGTCGTAGGAGACCTCGTTTTGAAAAGGGTCACGGGGGCCAACCTTGGTCCGTTGCAACCGAAGTGGGAAGGACCCTTCAAGATATATCGTGTGATTTCTAATGGCACTTACAGACTTGAAGATCCAAGCGGCACCCACCTTCAATACCCTTGGAACGCAACCTTCCTCAAGAAATATTTCCAGTAAGATGGATCCGACAAACTTGATGTTTTGAAGAAGTAATATACATGGTAGCTCTTTTAAAGATCCTTGTACAAAGTTGCTTTTGTTGTCAATAAAAAATATGTGTCGAATGTCAATAAATTGTTCGACCACCGGACTCTTGAAAAATAATTCCTCATTGCTAAAGCTAAACTCTTTCAGACCCTAAAGTTGGTTTGAATTAGCTGACGCAATAAAGCCGGATACTTCCAAGCCCTGAAGATGACTTGGGGAGGCTTATGATCTTTGACTTCAAATCCCGACGTTGATTTGATGAGCTGACAATAAATAATTATTACCTCCAAATCCCAAAGCTGATTTGGCAATATTACGATAAAGTTGAATCCATAACGACTCATTTGGACTAAAGTCCATAGACGTCGGAAGTAAAATTTCCCGACGTCTTAAAGACGATTAAATTCAAGGAATTATGGAGTAAAACAATAAATTCCAAATAGTCTTTTGATGGTCTCCGATATTTATCATCTTATATTCCGAGGTCTTTTAACTCCATCATTTAACAAATTCGATTTCTTCATATCCCATTAGACGAACGATGTATTAGAAACAGTAAACTGATGGGAAACAATAAAGTTGAAATCGAAAAAGCATTTTTATTCAAAACATAAGTCATTACAAGCTTAAATTTTCAACCGACATATGGGGGGTTTAAAAAACTAAAAACATAAAACAATTAAAGAGTCTTCTCCGAACTCTCTTTGTTTGCTCCCGAAGTTGAAGCCTATTCTGCAGCCGACATTGATGGCCTTTCAGTCTCGACTTCAGCTCTGTCCTCATCCTCCAAGTGCTTTAGTAGGCTTTCTCCTAAACGTTGGAAAGCCTCATTCTCTTTTCTCTCAACTGCCGAGAAGAGACTTCCTTTAGTAATTAAAACTGCATCGCCATCTTCGAGAAGCACTTCTTCATCATCAGGGGGGACATATCCGACCACCCATCCCTTTGCCTTGGCATCATCTTCGGTCACCTTTCGCAATGCAAAGCTAGTGATTGCTCCAATCAAATCTTCAGAGGATAGATCCTCAAGCTCTTGCTCAACGAAGGCCTCAGCCAAGACATCAACACAAATATCGGCCAACTCCGACTTCTTCTCCTTCTCAACCTCCAAAACCATGTTGATGAAGGCACGACGAATAGCAGCTCTTTGTTCTTCCAAAAAAGGTGCAATATCTGACTCGAGTATCTGAGTCTCTCTCCGCTTGAGCAGCCTGTCGGCAAATTCTCGCTCATCCTCGTCAGCCAGAATGTGCGCGCTCTTGATCTCGGAGTCAAGGTTATATTTTTCAATTTTTCCAGCAAGAAGATGCGCAATACGTCAAGAGTATAAAACACGACATGGACTCGGTCAATCACCCAACACAAGGTCAAGGCGACATTGAGCTCTAAGTCTTTCTCCGTTATCACGACCTCACCGTCTGATTTATTCTTGGAGTTTTTCTCCGCCTTCTTGCCGGCTTCAAGGCCTTCCTGAAACTTGGCTTCAGCCATTGCAGTCATGTCCTCACAAAGTTTAGCCACCTCGGCTTGATGAGCTTCTCAGCTGTGGATCAATTCGGCGTCCTTCTCGGAACGGTCTTTCTGAGAAATAGAGTTTTGGAGCTGTTCCTCCTATTCCTTCACTTTGTCCTCAACTTTGGACAATTGAACTGAGGTGATGTCGTGAGACAAAAGTAAATTCTCCTTCTCGGTTTTCAGTGCATTAACCTCGACTTGCACTGCCTTCAACTGAGCATCTTTCTCTGAGACCGAAGCTGCATACCGAGATTTCTCTTCCTCCAGCAAGGCTACAGTCCCATCTTTTAAACTGAGCTCGTTCTCCTTCTCCTTGAGCTCCGAAGCATTACTGAGGTAATTGTCCTCAGCTGCCACGAGGCGGACAAGTGCTCTCCCCAGACAAGCCTTAGCATAGCTAAATTTTTTCCCACCAGGCAATTATGCTATCCCCGCATGAGTTTTTGGGTCCCAGGACATCAAAGGGACCTTCGCAGCTTCTACTGCCTCCTCATGGAACCAATGGTTATTGGGTAGCCTTGGCTCGTTAACTGTTTGGAACATTGAGAACCATGGCTCAAATATATCTTCCGGCAACCTCAAGTCGGTAGCTTTCTTCTCATTCACTTTAAGGAATAAAGTCCTTAAAACTATCTCGGGCTCTTCCTCCTTGTCTTTACTTGAGCCAACATCCTGTTTCGTTTAGCCTGCTCCTTCTCTTGAGACACACCTCGTCTCTTATGATGACCCACCAATCTGGTAGCAGGCTTCTCGAGTACATCTTGTGAGACATCGGTCTCGGTAATCGGTCTGCTGCACGAGCTCCTTATTAATAACTGCAGCAGTTATTGGCCGACTCTGCATAACCGGATTGCTTTCAACAGTCGGGGTCGGCTCACTTCTAACCGTTGATGGCTTACCGGCAGCGCTACGGAAACTAACTGGATTCTTCTTCCATGCCTTGAGCAAATTCATGCGCCGCCATTTCGGTTGATCTTAAGTTTTTGCCTTTACAGACTTTGTTCTTCAAGTAAAAGTTGGGATTATGTCTCCTATACTCTTCAGCCTCCACAGGGTCTCGAAAACCGAAATATCCGAGTAACGGGTAATATACTGCATAACAAAAACTTTCGAGTTACTACTATGATAATTAAAATGAGATATGGACAGAAACGATGAACCAAGAACTGATATACTTACCTGGTTGAAATGAAGAATCAAGAACTCCAGGCGATAGATCGGCAAGTTCCAACCGAGAATCTTTCACTAATCGTTGATATCTCTGCTTATTCTTCGAGAGATCAAAAAGTCTATATACCCGATTATACAGCGCACCTTCAAACCGTGGCTCCTTATTTCCTTGCGGTTTGGCTACAAAGGTCACAAAAGGCCGCCTGTTAGCGGAAACAAAAAGAGACAATCAATAACTTCAAATAAAAGAAGAAAGTGAATATAACTTACGATAAGCAGATTTAATAGTCGTCAGGATGGTCATTCGTTGGCCAAAAGATCGGAAGAAAAATCGGCACACTTCCAATCTCCACCAATCCACAACCATACTTCCTGAAAGCCATGGAGAGTGACGGGAACCTCCGTTATCAATTCCCCGACCTTAACTCTCGGCTGCGGCTTCCCAGAAATAGAAAACGTAACGAGTGGATCTGACACTTGTCTATACGGATTCTTCCGAAATGTGAACATGCTTCTCATATCGTTTGTCGAGGGCAAATCCCACCTCTTTCGGCGAAGAGCACCAACAAACCCATGACTCACTTTCAAGTATTTGGAGCAATTTGACACAGACTCAATTTCCAATTCCGCTAGTACTCAGTAATCAAGCGAGGGAGAGGGAATCACAGACCTGATCTCAAACTTTCAGCAAAAACACCCACACATCCCGGTAGAGGGCATGCGATCTTTTCTCTGGGGTATGGCTCAAATAACCTCACTGATGGAGGAACCCTAATATTCGTCCGCAACATCACGACGTCGGCTTCAGTTAATATGCTCGCCTCACCATAGAAATCTATCTCGGGGTCCGACCATCTTCTAGCAGGCCGTCTCCAGTATTTCGATTGGTCTACAGCGTTTTCCTCTACTTTCTTATCCCCCTCTGTATCGTTCAAGCGGATATTCAAGTGTTCAACAAACGTCGGATCCCACTGATGATATTCGGCCAATAATTCCATTTCCCCGGAGTGAACCATATTAATCATCATTACTTCTCGCTCGTTATCACTTGACGATACTCGCGACGAACTCATGATCGGGTAATTCAAATTTGAAAAAATCAAAAGAAGAAAATGAATTCAGTAAACGAATTCTTACCATGCAGAAAAATAGCGAGTCCTGACGAATCGTTGCAGAAATTCGAGCAAAGGATAAGGGAATAAACTGATAGTATCAAGTATTTGGGAAGTTGATTGCAAAGAAATCGAAAGGTAAATTATTTTTGAGTGGCTTGAAGCTATTTATACTTTACACTAGAAGTAACCGTTGGGAGAAGAGAAGAGGGGCGCTTGGACATCACTTACTCATTCCGCGATTTAATGCGTCCCTTGAAATATGCGCCTATCATTAATGGCTACGTGGCCTATAAAATCCAACCGTTATCCTGTCAGCAACCGTTGTATTGAATAAAAGTGGATCACTCCCTTTCAGCACCAATCTTCTTCCTTTTGGCTCAAGTGTTGAGACGTCGGATTATCATATTGAGAAAATCGACGTATCTGGATCGAACAACGCAAACTTTACTGACATTCATCAATACCCGTTCTTTTTCGAACGCTGTAATATCCCGATATTTTATCAGTATAAGTTATGTTTTAATTCCGAGTTATTAATATTGTCGAGTATTAATTTCCGGAATTAATTATTTCCAGTTGAGATTACCGAAATTTATTTTCGATGTACCGTTTACGTTCGGAATAATTTTGGTAATTAAGCATTATTTTTAATTAAATAATTAAACATAAATTAAGTGATTAATGCTAATTAATCCTACCAATTAGGGCAAAAGCCGTGGCCATTTTTGTCCAAATACTCCATGCAAGCCGTTCGGTTTTTGCTAAGTAAAGGTCCTATGTTTGGAGTCAAATTTCTTTCTTCTTAAGTAAGGGACACTTGTCCTATTAAGGAGGTACCATGGGTGATTAGTCACCATACTTTAAGCTCAATAATTGGCAAGTGTAAGGTTAGGAAAGGGCCACATCATTCGTCCATCATCATACCTCCATTCGGCCTTCTTTATAAATAGCACAAGAATTTGGAAAATTTCCCCATCTTTACCACATATATACCAGCCTTATATACCTACGCTCAGCAGCAAGTAGCTCAACTATTACCACAAGTTTTTCATAGCATCACACACGGCAATTGACGAGTATACGCACGGCACGCACGCGAGGATCACCGGAGGTCGCAATCAGCTTGTAGTTCCGTCGAACACTCAAGTAGGTATAGCTATTCTCCGCCTATTTTATGTTAATGAGTTCATTCTAAGGTTTAGTGTTCGAGTCACGTTCAAGAATTTCTAGTATTGCCGTGTTAAAGTTCGAATATGCCTAGGTTGAATCGTGATCGAGTAACTCCCTTTTCTACCCGGCAACTCTCGTACAATTCATGTGTAATTGATCATTTTAGATCATTTTGCATTCAGTTACTCCATGTTGGTCGAGGCAAGTAGACGTTCGGTCGAGCAATTGGCTTAAAGCCAAGGACCGCACATGGTGTGCGTGTCACGGCCGTAGCATGTCATCTCTTATTGTTGTCAAGTTTGTTCAAACCATTGATGTTTAAATGATCAAGTTAGGTCATTTCGTGTTCAGTTGGCTCATGTTGTTTGAGAAGTTTTCATGTTTGATGAGGAGTTGGCCATAAGCCGTAAGCCTCGCACATAGCGAGCGCACCGCGGCCATGTATTTGGTCTATCGAACAAATTCAGCATTTTCATGT
>CACSLK010031729.1:156848-174826 GCA_902706635.1 Striga hermonthica | reverse complement strand
TCGTCCCTATTTATAGGGACGAGTTACATGTTCTACACGTGCGATCTGGGCGAGTCTGGCTGGCAGCCTTCCTGCTCGTCCGTACAACCACGTGCCTCCACTATCTCTGGTGTCAGAAAACGCGTCGAATATGTCAGAGTTCGTTATCGCCGTGGACCACTCGTACAGCACGGCGTGTCCTCCTCCCACGTGCTGGAGATTCTCTTGTTTATTCTTATGTTTGACCGGATCTCTAGAAAATGCCAAGCTGTCCCTGAAGTATGAGGTGGTCGAGTCCATGACCATGCCCATCTGATCGCTCTCCCTCGACCAACTCCTCGAGCAACTGATACTTGTCTGATATCGCCGAACCTGCTTTTCTCCATTGTCTTCCTCCCTTCTTTATTGCGGGTCCCCGGTCCAGTTCGGCTAGGCCGCTTGTCCATTTTAGTTGGTTGTGCTGACGAACAGGTCTAGTATATAATATCCCATATCAGAAACAGTCTTCAGTGTTCGTCTTTGATCTCAATTACGTACAAAATTTCTTTTTATTTGTCACATAATTTTTTGTGTGCATTAATCTTGATTTGTATTTGTAAAATTGATAGCTTTTGCGTTAATTTTAATTTGTATTTGTAAAATTGATAAATTGTTAAGCTTACAAATTCTTTTTTTATGGTAACAACTTAAAAAAATGATAATAATTTTTGAAATATTGAGTAGTCAAATCTTCATATGGAAGTAACATCATAATTATGGTATCTTATAAATCTTCTCTAAAACAACTTTAGCGTGAGATAATGTCTTTATTTAGGCTTATAATATTTTAGATACTTAAACAAAATGTTCATACATATTTTTTTTACATATTCTATCTATATGTACATATATATATACTCACATATACGTAACACATGTTAAGTTTAAGTATTTTTAGACATATTTTCTTTACAAAATAGTTAAAAAATCTTACATGCGCATCTATACTTATATAAAAAGACATTTTATTTACTAGAATTACTAGTAAGAAATGTCAAAGGTAATTAATACATTCTATTTCCATCAAGTATTTTATTTTATTATTTTAGTTAATTATTTTATCTCATAACACCTTTTCAATACAACTTACCATGATTTTTCTATTGTGATTAAAAACCAAATTTTACGTTTAAAATCTTGTAAAATTATTATTATTATTTTTATAAAGCACATATTATTTGTTAAACAATATATATATATATATATATATATATAATACACATCACAGTATCATGGTAGATGATTTAAATTTCAACCGCTCAAAATGCCAATGATTTAATTTTGATCACACCTATGCGTTTGACCAAATGTCTGGATGATTTAAAATTGAACCCATAAAATATTATTTAAATTTGAACACACTAGAAATTTTATATACTTTTTATTGATAAATATATTGAAAGTGGTATTTAATGGTTGTTATATAAATTATTTTAATATATTTGCAATGAATAAAAATTTGAATGAATAATTTGTAATGTTATTCATAATATTTGTGACTTATGAGACACGATCACATAACTCTATACATATTTGCCTGAGGGGACTTAATAATTTTTTAGACTTAACGTTGATTAAAAGAGATAAAAAATAGATAATAATATTATTATTTTTTAAAGTTAAACGAATAAGATTGTGAAAATAACTTTATGAAAATCTTTGTCTTGTACATGCCACAAACCACTAATTACAAAAAGTTGATTCAATCAAATTTCATATTTGGCAGAAGAGTACACCTTTAAAGTAAACAATTAATTCGTTTTGTTCACCTACCATACTCGGTATCTGTCCTCTGTTGGCCACTCACAACATCACACCTCACCACCTCCAACCGTCCACAGAGTAATTTATGTATTAATAAAAAAAATAAAAAAACATGTGGACAAAAAAAAAGAAAAAAAAAAGAATGGACAACAATAAAAAGCAGGTATTTAAAGAATACGTTTTATATACAATTTGTATAGAAATAGAAAATGTATTCCTTAAATACATTTTTTTAGATTTTTTTATAAAAGAAAACGTATTCATTGAATACGTTTTACAATTAGAAAAATAGTAAAATGTAATCACTGAATACCGAGTTTTTATTTTGGTCCACTCTTATTTGTTTGTGTATTTTTTTTTTCCACAACTTAATTTTTTTTTTTCAATTTTCTGGTAAAAAATTCACCCTGCATACTTTTTTTTTTTTTTTCAATAATTCAATAGTCAATATTACCCTCATTCATTATTAGTTCACCAATTCTCTCTTGGAATCAACCCATCTGATAGTGCCCTAGAAACAAGAAAACAAAAATCACACATGGAGTACCCGCACGGACGCCACCACGGCGGCCACCACCGGAGAGATGAGGAGGAAGAAGGCCGATACGGGCACCCGCCGCCCTTGTTCGGCGCCGACCCACCTCCGCCGCCCTTCTTCGGCGGAGACGCACCCCCGCCTCCCTTCTTCGGAGGAAACGCGCCCCCTCCGCCCTTCTTCGGAGGAAACGCGCCCCCTCCGCCCTTCTTCGGCGGAGACAAACCCCCGCCGCCCTTCTTCGCAGGAAACGCGCCCACGCCGCCCTTCTACGGAGGCAACGCGCCACCACCGCCGCAGGTGTACCACACCTCCCACATGGGCCCGCCGGGTCCTGCCACCGCGGAACACCCCCATCACCATCCCCACATCCCGCCGGCCGCTGACCACCACCACCACCACCATAAGGACGAGCTCAGCAACAAGCCCTCGGTTAGGATGTACTGCAAGGCGGACACAAATTACGCTCTCACCATTCGTGATGGGAAAGTCGTTCTTGCACCCGCCGATCCATCTGATCCTCGACAGGTGGCCTCCAATTTTAATTCTTAATTATCCTTTTTCTTCGCAACAAGGAAAGAACAGAAGAAAGAAAATCGGATTCTAATATAATTCTTTTTGTGATTTGTGGTGTCAGCAATGGATAAAAGATGAGAAATTTAGTACGAGGGTGAAGGATGAAGAAGGTTTCCCAAGCTTTGCTCTGGTCAACAAGGCCACTAGGCAGGCCATCAAACACTCTATTGGCGCCACTCAGCCTGTAAAGTTCTTATATAACATCTTAATCATATGTAAATGATTTGTTTGTATGAGCTCTTATGAAATGAACTGTACATATATTTAGTTTTAGTTTTAATAGTTTATGGTCAATGGTATGAAATTGCATTTTCTCATGATCCATATACGCCCTATACTTGTATTGGCTCCGTCCATGTGTTCAAGAGAGTTTCGTTTAGTGGTTGGGTTTATCTAAAAAGTCTTTTATAAATGAACATTGTGCCATTGGAGATGTTGATTAAAAAAAAAGGTGTTGTAGCTTAATTACATAATGTTTTGAGTTGATAAAAGTTAATGTAACTCATAAGATGCCACAAAATGAGTTGGGTTGAGATAAAATTCTTTTGTAGAGGCTTATGAGCTCTTAAAGAGCTTATATTTGCATCTTTTTAGGAGTTAAGACAGGCTTACTCCCACACACATGATACCCTTTATCTATCACTAGCTTGAATTAGCAATGCCAGAAAAAAATAGAATTAAATGAAACCTAAATCAGCAAATCTTTGTCTGTATCAACTGTATCGACTTAAAAATCTTGTTTTCTTTTCCGGACAGGTCCAGTTGACAGACTATAATGCCAACGGATTTGATGAATCAATTTTGTGGACTGAAAGCAAGGACTTGGGAGACGGTTACCGAGCAGTAAGGATGGTTAGCAACATTCGCCTTAACATTGATGCTTTCAATGGAGACAAAAATCATGGAGGCGTTCGTGATGGCACTAATATTGTCCTTTGGGAGTGGAAAAAGGGTGATAATCAACGCTGGAAGATTGTTCCCTACTGTAAGTGCATTTACATTTCTGCTTGTGCTTTGGTCGGACAAACAACTCGTTATATATGTTTAATGGTGTTTATTATAGTTGGTGTTATTAATTTGATCATGTCCTGCTTGTGCTTTGGTCTGGCTGTTCTTGTTTGTCCTGATTCTTAGTTCTTTTCTTGGTGCAGAAATGCAATTAAGTCTGGATTATTATGATATATGGAGGGAGAGAGCGGCTGTTTCTTTTGTTGGCTTTGTGTTAGTGTGAAAAATAACAAGCTTCACCGGCACTTTGGTGCTGCGCTTGTGTGGCTCGAGTTGTGTGAATAAATTGGAGGAACTTGGTGTTCTATGAATTGTGTTTCTCTTTATCGTGTATTAGTATGAACCTTATTTATCTTCATGTCTCGTTTTTATGAGATCACCTGGTGAGAGTAGATTTAAGTGATTTCTCGGCGGCAAACAAGGCTGTAAGATGGGTGGGAAAAATATTTTTATACATATTGATGGATGATTATTAAGATTTACAGGTTTTGTTAACTACAAGCTCTAATTTTATGATTTCTTTAGGTGTATTGCAGTTTATTTTTCCAGATCAAGGGGGTTTGTTTGCTAATGAATGGAAGGGAACCTATGTAACCTTCCACTTTTTTACAGTACCTTAATAAACCAAAATTTCAAGGGTTCTTATAAATCATGCCTATAGAGTAGTTAATTAACTGTCATGAGAAGAGTTGATGTTAATCAACTGAATGATATTATAAATAACAACTAACAAATGTTTGCAGAAACTGAGAATGTTAACATTTACATAAGATTTTACTTCACTGTTAAAAGATAATATACGTATCCAGCCGAACTTCTCCAAAAATTCATCACATCTTAGGGAGACATTTAAACACAATGCAAATTAAGTGTACATAAACCTCTTAAAAATTGTCAACAA
This sequence comes from Striga hermonthica, assembly GCA_902706635.1. NCBI lineage: Eukaryota > Viridiplantae > Streptophyta > Magnoliopsida > Lamiales > Orobanchaceae > Striga > Striga hermonthica. The sequence goes on along the minus strand of CACSLK010031729.1, from coordinate 170,024 downwards.
AGAAAGAACAAAAACCAAATCTACACCTACAAAATTTAGGTACCATTGGACCTTCCTATACCAATATTTCTCAGTCAATCAACCTCTTTTATGGGAAAATGCATTCTACATGTACACCAAAACAGGATTTTAAAATAAAATAAAATAAAATAAAATCCAAATTCAAACTGGAGCAGTCAATCCATCCAATTTCATCATACAAAAGTATCTTGACGGGACCAGTGCACCCGCCTTACTGCATAAATCCACCACAACAGGCGCCCGCCCGTAATACTCCCGCCCCTTATCCACAAGTACTGGCGGATCTTGCTTCCGTCTGATCCAAACTACTTTTTGGGGCACCAAATTGTCCACCCTTGCCTTCTCCCATAAATGGAGATTGTCATGCTTACACACCCTGCACATCAGGGGCTTGTGGCCCGACGGGCCTACATGCACTTGGTTACAGCGTTTGCAGACCCTAGCTGGATGAACTTTCAACAGCTTGTGAACTCCCGATCGGATGGCCTCCCATGCATGTAGGGTTCTTGTTGCCTCTCTCCTTAGATCATCTTGTGATAGTTTATCCGGATCAGTTGTGTTGTTGTTTTCAAGGTTATCGGGTTTGACAATATCTTGGCTGTTGGTAATTGCCCCTGCTTGCAGGCAGAGCTCGATGACTGCAGGAATCCTGTCGTGATCGAGTCTTTCATTGTGTTCGAGTACATTCTGGAACATTCTCTCAAGATGAAAGGTTTCTACGGGGACAATAACATCATTCAAGCTTCCTTTCACCCAGGTATGAGCCTTGTTCTTTGCGTGATGGCGGTGACCATGGCAAGTATGAATTAAGTGACCACTTTCACCAATAAAAACTTCAGAGCAGTATCTGAACCAACAAAGAAGGAAATTAAATGAGATATATAAATATTTATTATATATATAATTGTTTTGCTGAACTAGATTTTTACAAGTAATATAAAGGGGTATCAGATTTCTGGAGTCCCCGACATTCAGAAAAAAATCTCAAATAAGATAATTAAATATTTTGCTCAGTCCTCGGTTTAGTCACCCACACCTTAAGAAATTCTTCGAAACTACCTGATACTAATCGCCACATGCGGGACTCACATCAATCCTAAATCAATGTCTGAAGATAGAGAGACTATAAATATAAAACATATTTGAGTTGTGTCACGCTTTCCACTTCTAATGTCCACCTATTACTATAAATAAGCTGTAACGGATATCATTAAAGAAGACTCTCCGATTTTGCATCTGCATCATGATTCTAATTTCAACAGGACAAAGAATAACTGGAATCATATAAAATCCGTGCTTACTCAGAGAAGTCGATGTTTCATTATGTATATCTTTTGCTCTAAGGCCACTTCAAAAACACTATTGGTTATTCCAAATGATCATGAAACCATTCTCTATCTCGATAACACAGCACCTAGTTATTAAATGACCTAAGTGGCCTTGTGCACGAGAGTGATTCTTGGCCTCTGATGCCAGAAAGATACTGTGAATGATAGAAATGATGCTATTGACGCTAAGTTTGTCTATTTGGATGATCACAAAACCCAACTGTCAACAAAAACCAAAAGTGATTACGAGTCACAACTCGCATGGACAAGTTCAATTGTTTGATAAGGCTGATTTCATTCTCTAATCAATGATTCGAGACAGGCCGTGACAAAAATAACCGACAATCATATTGCGGTAGAAGAGGCAAAGGTAGTATATGCTTTCATCATCTCGGAAAAAGAAAACAAAAAATAAACAGAAAGCAGAAAAAATGAGTACTTTTTCATACTAACAAAATCCAAAGAAAAAAAAAACAAAGAAGAATATAGTCTATCACAGATAACAAAATCAGCACTCACAGAAGAACATTTCATACAAACAAAATAATGAGACAACCAGTTTCACTCGATATTCCCAATTCATTAACACCATAAGCACAAACCCATCAAAGGAAATTAAAATAAAAATTAGAAACTAAAAAACTTTCAAAGGCTAAAAAAAGTAACCTCACTTAATCAAAATATCAAACACTGATAACAGTAATAAGCACCACAAAAAAGGCCAGAAATCCACTAATTTCCGAGGGAAGAGGAGAAATTTTTAGGGCAATTACTTGCAAGCCAAGACGGGTACGTGCTTGATGAGTGTTGATACGCCGTCGTATAGGGCGGCCCGAGCCCGTAGAACCTCGTTGGCCACCTGAAGTATACCTTTGACAGGATATTCCGTGGATCGTTCCTCAATCCGCTTGAAGATCATGGGCTTTAACCTCTTCATATCAAGTGGTTTTGTGCTGTACAATCTGAATTTTCTGAAGATTTCTTCCGGAGGTAGAGAATCGCTTCCAAATCTGTTGAGCGCCCTCAGATTCATCTTCATGAAGGTGTTCATGCTGCGAATATGGAGCGACACCAAATCAGCTTCGAAATTATATTCCCCGGTGGGCATGCCCACGGTGGACATGCCCACTAGTTTGTTTTATATAGGGATGTCAATAAAACTTGTAGGGTTGGGTTATCCACATGTTATCCGCATTTTTGGGTCGGGTAAAGTCGAGATTGTTGGATTTCGGGTCGGGTTAGGGTATAATTATGCTACCCGAACCCCGGGTCGGATCGGGTAAGGGTATATTAGGCAAACCCATTACCCAACCCGATTACCCTACCCGTTTACGATATAGGGTAAGATATGATCGGGTAAGGGTATATATCGGGTAAGATATGATCGGGTAAGGGTATATTAGGTATAATTATATATATATATATATATATATATATATATATACACACATACACATATATATTTATAACTTAGAATAAATATAAAAGTAGTCACGTGTTATTTTTGAAAATTAAATTATCAATTATAATTTTGATTAATGGTTAAATTTATTTTATTTTTTATAATTTCATTATCATTTTCTATTAATTGTACAATAAAAGAATTAAATACTTAATTGTAAATGTTATAATACTAAATAGACTATAAAAAATAAATAATCGTATCTTATTATTTATTCCAAAAATAATATAATTTTTTATAGTATTTTTATTGTCAAACTTAGTAAACTATTTCTTACATTATAATTAATTGTGAAATTATTTTATTTTATTTTTTTCATATGAAACAAGATGGGTCGGATAAAAACTAAATTTAAGACTCGGGTTACCCGTTTACCCAACGAAAATCCACTAACCCGCCGGGTAAAACCCAACCCGAACTCGAAGTTCACTAGCCGGGTAACGGGTCGGGTTTGGGTAGGGTAAATTATATGTGGGTCGGGTTCGGGTTTGCCAAAACCCGTACCCAACCCGACCCATTTACATCCCTAGTTTTAGATGAAAAATGTATTTTGAGAATACGTTTTTCATATAAAACAAACTAGTGGGCACTGCCCATCGTGGGCAGGTGAGCGGGACTGATCAACTTCGAGCGGGTTTTGTATCACTTGTTACGCTAACCCTTGATACTGGCCTTTATACAAACTACTGCGTACCATTCCAATTGACGAGACAAATATATTAAATAAATTATTTTGGCATACTATGTCATTTAAGTCTAAAATTAAATAAGGTTAATCAACGTGTTAATTTTAAAAGACAATATAGTTATAATTTATTTTTTACCTCTTTTAATTTTGTTTTTTGCCAAAAATAAAATATGAGCATGTTAGGGCTAACTAGTAACATAATTACTATATTATCTCATTAACTCATTTTTACTAATATAAATTTGATTTTAGTATATATATTTATTTCTTAAAGAAAAAAATAACATTTTTTTACTTATTTTTGTTCACTATATAATACTTGATTATCATTTTATTATAAACTTTGTTGTCATACAATATCATTATTATTTAAAAAAGTGATAGAAGTTGCATGTCTTCTTTGTTCTTTTTATTTTATGTAACGAAAAATATTTGATGCACGTTAGTTTTATTTATTTATGTAATCAATTTAAAATATATAAATAAATTCAAAATTAATAGTGTATAAATATTTTACAACATATCACACATGCATTTTTAGAATTTAATTTTCTGTACTAATTAAACAACTTTGATTTTGCAAATGTGAAAAACACAATTTCTTGAACGGTAAATTTATAGTAATTTATAGAATAACTTATGTTTTATATATGACAAAAGCTTAAGAAAAAAAATTATTGGCAATGATTAATTCACCAACTTGATTTTGTCTGATTAATTGGAAGAAAAATTCTAACTAACCTGTTACGATTTTCTATAAATATTTTTTGATAAGAAGTGATGTTGATATAAGAATCTCCTCGTACGTCGGATGAACGACACGTGGACTATGGGAAAGATCAGGAGTCACGTCAAAAATAGAAAAGAGAAAGCTCCCCGAGCTGCGGAAACCGACCTCTTCAGTGGACCGACCTCTTCAGTAAATGCGACTCAAATAAGGGTTGACGTCGGTACCGACAGGCAGCATTAAATGCCCGTCCATCAAATGTCCAAGAGCCACGTGAGAACATCATTGCCAGAGGGCCCACCTGCAGAAAAAGCCTGCGCTCTGTCGCGTCGCATTAAATACAGTCGTATCTCCTCAAAAGACGAGCCCACAGTTACTATAAATAGTAGCATTAAACACGATACGAGGATCTTTTTTTTTTTGGCACATTAAATTCCACATTAATCACCTCGGCTCATCGCTGACAGCGGATTGATTGTACTATTAAAAAACCCGACTTCAAGTCTGAAATACCGACTTGAAACTGTTCTCAATTATATCTCGTTTAATTAATAAAACCACCTTATTTCCGCATTATCCTCGAAAATTTATATTTAAAAGGTTGATCAAATCCATTTATCAACAGTTTGGCGCTAGAGGAAGGGCCTCATAAGACATTTTGAGGTCAATTTTTGAATCCAGCATCCACCTTTGAAACCACTAACACGAAAACATACAGCAATGACACAATCAGGACAAGATGATCAGACAACAAGGGGAGGGGACAGTCGTGGCCCAATCCCTTCTATCGGTAGAGCCAACACAATGATGATACCGGATCTTGCGACGCTTATGCAGAACCCTGAGTTCGCGAAGGGTTTCTCGGCGTTACTGGCTCAGACCATGTCGGGAACCTCGAGAACCGTACCAGGACAATCGCTTGCGCCCATCACCCCGGCCAGACCGGCAGTGTAGCAGTTGCAGCAAGGCGAGAACAACCAAACGCGCTCACACGCGACGTCCCAACCTAGAGACGACGCCACTCAACGACCTCCTGCCAAAACGATGAATCCCCAAGAGCAGAATCTGCCGGAGATGACGGCAGAGAGCCAATCCGGGCACGTCTGAAGGAAAACCGCCGTCGCTAGACCCTTATTCAGGCCAACGGGAAATCCGGTCGACCTCCGGCACCAAATAGAGAGAGGCCGGACGACTAGACATGATAACCCCGAAATGGAAGCCTTGAGAAGGAGGGTCGCCGAGCTTGAAACTTTGCAAACCCGAGGAACAAGGCAGCCCCTCAACCCGCACGCTCAAGAGACAGGCCATGTGTACGTGGAAACGGATTCCCCACTGTCTCCTGAGTTGACTTTAAAGCCATTGCCCGGGAAAATCAAAGTCCCACAAATCGGCCTTTATGACGGAACGTCGGACCCCGACGCCCATCTCGGGCATTATACTTCATGGATGGACTTACATGGGGCCACCGACGCCCTCAGGTGTCGTATGTTCTCCATAACTCTGGGACCAAAAGCGCAGAAGTGGTATTACTCGCTACCCGCGCAGTCCATCCGACGTTGGGTCCAACTTAGGTTGACCTTCCGCTCTCATTTTATCGGAGCGCAAGTATGTCTCATTCCAAAAGAGTCGATAACCAACATCGTCCAAAGGGACGACGAGAGCTTGAAGGAATATGTTGAGCGCTTTAATGAACGCGTGCAGAATATGGAACCATGCCACCCTAAAACTCTCCGGGTGAGCGCCATCTCGGGATTGAAGCCCAAATCAATGTTCAGGTGGGCACTTTGCCAAAACAAGCCCAACACGTTCCAGGAATTCTTGGTCAGAGCGCAGAACCACGTGATTGCCGAAGAGAGTATGTCGGTCCCTGACCTCACGTTCACTTCCCAGGCACAGAAGCAGACGTCGGAGAAAAAGAAAAAATCTTTTGGCAACTCGTCCAAAAAGACCTCCTCAGTGGACCCGAGGTGGGGAGACCCAAATGACCTCGAGGTGCGAGCAGCTCGGAAGCAATATCGGGAAGACTTGAAGGCAGGGTACCGATCCATTTTATTCAGTCGGGGCAGCTGCCATCTACGAAGAAATAAAGGGTAAGGGAATCATCCCCGATGCCCGACCAGTTAAAACCCCAGAGAATCAACTCGATAAAGCCCGATACTGTGATTATCACCGATCATCGTGTTGGTGTTATATACTTAAGCTTTGCTTTAGTGGATATTACACTTGTTATTTCTTGATGAATGAGAATTATTTTTGGTTAAATAAGTTCCACGTTCTGTTGTTTTGCATGTAGATAAGTGGGTCGTCATCGGGCGTACCGAAGATCACTATATCAGTTACTTGCGAAACAAGAATCATTTGTTCACAACCTAGATGGAATTGAACAACCCATCGGAACGGTTGTAGTGTCAACCATACGGTTTGTCTTGACCGATTAGTTGCACTAGTACATTTATGTATTGAACAGGATCCCAGAGAGGGATGTTCGTTTTATACTGATCGTCGTAAACGAACTAGGCCTCAGTTAATTATTGCGTGCTCTTAGCCGGTAAGATATTAAATAGGCATGTGCACATAATTGTTGTTGCTTTGATTCTTTAGGTGAGATCCAAGCCGGGTCGACATACTTAATGAATTGGGTAATGACATTATGTGTTCGATGTGCTATTAGGATATTTACGGTCACCATGTGCGTTAATCGGATGATGTCCCCGAAGTGAGTTCATGAAGGAATATTATGCTAAACCCTGCAGGTGGATTTATTCCGGCATAATATGAATGCTATGAGCGAGCGCTAGCTTCGGTAATATAATATATTAATTAATTCTTGATTATCAGTGATCGAATTAATTAATGGACATTATATCTTAAACATGGGGAGGTAAATCGGATAATTATAATAAGGAGTCTCAAATGTAATTTGGGATAGGTGAAGGGAGTGCAATAATATTATTGTGGTGGACTTTAATATTATTAATATATTAATTATGGGGCTGCTCCACTGTATTAAAATATTAGAAGCCCTTATCCTATTCTCCTTAGGGTCCCTACTATAGCTTTATATATACAACATTAGGCTCTTGGAAGAGAACACACAATCCCATAACCCAACAAACACGTCCGTCCCTCTCTCTCTCTCTTCCAAGGAGTTGTTCTATTTCTTGTGCTCCACTGATACAAGATCTAGATAGCTGTTTGAGAATACAGTAGAAGATCTTAAGGTATACACGGGATTCCAATCAAATCTATCATCCATCCTAACCGGAGACCAAAACCAGCAAGTGACCATACCACGACGACCACGACGACGAGTCGAAGAGATCACCGTCGAGATCGCCGCCAGCCGCCGCCGCACGCGCCTACACGCGCCACCGGAGGATTGCTACTACTGAGACTCACACGCGCGCGTGAGAGCGCGTGGACGCTCCGATTCCCGACCGATCAACGCCGTTGACTTCGCCATGGTGCCAACTTCCTGGATTGGTCAAGTTTGTTCGATTCCGAGAAGATTTGATTTGCGGTCATCCGTTCGGGCCAGCCAGATCTACATAAATTTTAAGCCGTAAGTTTCCTACATCAAACCTTTAGATCCGCTGCGCATAGGTTTATGTTTGAATGTTTATCCGTGATTTGTACATATCGAGATCCTCATAGATCCCAACACGTCGGGCCATAATACGGACGAGTGTTTGAGTCTGCTGTCGGCCCTGATGAAACTTATCGGTAACCCACAAGTGAGAAAATTCACTAAAGCCTGCGATAACAAGGGAAAACGAAGGACGCAAGAAGTCCCTGATGACGATGAAGGAGATGAAGGGGGGGTCAAATTTCAAAAGGCTTCGAGCGCAAAGAGACAAAGAAATTTTTGTGCTCGGATCAACTTACATCGGCTCGCCCCAAGACCGACTTGGGAAGAGGGGCCGAGAAGCCGACACCCAGCCGTGACCCGACCTAACGCCGCCAACATCGGGACGCTCAAGTCCCATTCCCCGAGTTAATACCAACCGAGACGCGCTGACGTCTTCTAGGAGACAAGCTAAGGCATACGCACGAAGGGCCTACAACTCGGGAAAGCAGGTCATGACCTCGGACCTCAGGGAGACGATCAATGCCCGTACTTGCGCTATCACCTTCACATTGGAAGATGCGAGTCTGTTCGACCATCTGCATTCAGACGCGCTTATAATCACGACCCCCATCTGCGGCATCCCCGTCCACCGGATTATGGTAGACACTGGGGCCTACACGAGCATACTCATGCTCAAAGCATTCAACAAGCTCGGAATTGACCCGTCCGAGGTCCGCCCCTGAATAAGAGAGCTCGGAACGAATCGGTATGTCCACGGCTTCAACGGAAGCATAGCACTCCCATTGGGAGAGATCACCCTCCCCATCAGATTCGGGGGACACGGTCAAACGTCCAAGGTCATCATGGAGACCTTCAAAGTAATGGATCTTGACAATGAATACAACGCGATTATCGGAAGGACGGCGTTATATAAGCTTCGAGCCGCAGTTTCTATTCTCCATTATGCCATAAAATTCCCAACGGCGGACGGAGAAGGAACCCACTACGGAGAACAAAGAGAGGCCAGGGAGTTGTTCCTGGAGATACCATCACAAGAAATCCACATGGTGGAAAAAGCCAGTGCCGAGGTAGGCGAAAACCAAGGCCCTGGGGGGGACGAGCAATCATTGACCTCAGATGAAGGAGACAAAACCCGAGATCCGGGGAGACGACCAGGGAAAGAACCCGCCAAGGAGGACGACGTCCTCAACCCCCGAGATCAATTCAAAGAGAAAAAGTCGGGGAACTGAGCTGAACCTTCAGAAGAGGTGGAAATCATCCACGTCGGTGAGCCGACCTGCAACAAACAACTCTGTATAGGGGCGGGCCTCCCTGAACCGCTCAGGACGGAACTGATCCAGTTCTTACGCGCAAACGCCGACGTCTTCGCTTGGAGACATGAGGACATGAAAGGAACTGACCCCGCTGTCGCTTGTCATCGGCTCAACATCGACAAGACGGTAAAACCGGTCATTCAGAAGAGGAGGAAGCTCGGTCCAGACCGAAAACAGGCCCTTGAGGAGGAAGTAAACAAACTTGTCGACAACAAGTTTTTCAAGGAAACCAAATATCCGACTTGGGTGTCCAACCCCGTCTTAGTGAAAAAGGCCAATGGTTCATGTCGACTGTGCATAGAATTCTCCGACCTCAACAAGGCCTGCCCAAAAGACAACTATCCTTTGCCGCACATTGACTATATGGTGGACGCAACCTCGGGTCACGAACTTATGAGCTTTATGGACGCGTACTCGGGTTACAACCAGATCCCTATGGACCCAGAGGAGGCGGAGCACACCTCCTTCTACTCGGCTCGAGGCCTGTACTGCTACACGATGATGCCCTTCGGGTTGAAAAATGCTAGGGCCACGTATCAGCGGTTGGTCAATAAGATGTTTTCTAGGTTGATAGGGCAGACTATGGAAGTTTATGTAGATGACATGCTAGTGAAGTCGGTAGACCCAAATGATCATGTAACTCATTTGAATGAAATGTTTAAAATCTTGCGTGATTATTCGATGGTGTTAAACCCGAAAAAATGCACCTTTGGGGTAAGGTCAAGAAAATTCTTGGGCTACCTGGTCAGTCAGAGGGGAATAGAAGCAAATCCTACCAAGATCAAAGCTATACTCGACCTCAGGCCCCCCACCTCAGTAAAAGGGGTACAGGGCTTGACTGGGAGGTTGGCGGCTTTGAACCGGTTCATCTCGAAGTCAACCGATAGATGCAAAACCTTCTTCGACGCAATCAAGAAAGGGAGAAAATTCGAATGGACCGACGAGTGTCAAAGAGCGCTAGACAACATCAAAGCGGAGTTGACTCAACCACCAGTCCTAGAAAAACCAGAACCCGACGAGATGTTATATTTATACCTCGGAGTTAGCAGCTCGGCTGTCAGTGCGGTCCTCGTAAGGGAAGAAGAGTCACGCCAACACCCGATCTACTACGTAAGCAAGGCGTTGCACGACGCCGAGCTCAGATATCCACCGATGGAGAAAATGGCCTACGCCCTTGTCATCGCGGCCAGGAAACTTCGACCTTATTTTCAAGAACACTCGATCATCGTCCTGACAGCCCACCCTCTCAAACAGGTTCTGCATAGGCCTGACACCTCGGGCCGAATGATCAAATGGGCCGTAGAGTTAGGACAGCTCGACATACACTATAAACCTCGCACAGACATCAAGGGGCAGGTGTTATCAGATTTCATCGTCGAGTTTACCCCTGCCATCCGAGAGATAACAGACATTCGACCATGGGTGATGTACGTCGATGGGTCGTCAACAACAACCCGGGCTGGAGGAGGTGTAGTCTTAATTGACCCGGAACAGCGGGTGTATTGTCATTCGATCCAGTTCTTTTTTCCGACCGCCAACAATGAGACCGAATACGAGGACCTGCTGTCTGGTTTGGGCCTTGTCGAAACCATGAACTTAACTCATTTAAACTTCTTCTTGGACTCTCAACTACTCGTCAACCAAATCCTCGGAAGTTACGAAGTGAAAGAACCTTGGTTGGTGCCATATCTGGCGTTGGTGAAGAAGCAGATGGCGAAGTTCACAACCAAAATCGAACACATCCCGCGGACGTCGAACGTGCAAGCAGACGCCCTTTCACACCTCGCTTTCAGTGTGAATATGGAGGATGTGGAGTATGTTCAGGTCGGAATTCAGGAGAGACCGTCCATATCGGCATCTCAAGTTAACCAAGTCGGCACGAGCGAGGCTGCCGAAGTACCGACCTGTATGGATCCTATCATCGCGTACCTGGAGTCGAGGACACAGCCCTAGGATCCTCGAGAAGAACAATCATTATGAATACGGGCTGCAAGATACACCCTAGACCGAGGAGTACTCTATAAATGAGGGTACTCGGTTCCCCTTCTCAAGTGCCTGACGGAACAAGAGTCGATGTTTGTACTCCAAGAGATCCACGACGGCATTTGTGGAAGCCATTTCGGGGGCCAGGCCCTCGCTTACAAAATCCTCCGACGAGGATACTATTGGCCGACGCTCAGGCGGGACGCCGCCAACTGGGTAAGAAGGTGCAACAAATGCTAGATATTCGCGCCAAACCGAAACCTGGTGCCAGAACCGCTCAAATTGATTGTAAGCCCTTGGCCGTTTGCCAAATGGGGAATCGACCTGATAGGCCCACTGCCGGTCGGAAAAGGAGGGGTAAAGTTTGCCGTTGTTGCGGTAGACTATTTCACCAAATGGGTAGAAGCAGAACCGTTAGCTACCATCACCGAGTAAAAAATGATTGACTTCCTCTGGAAGTCGGTAATATGCCGATTTGGCGTGCCTAATTCAATAGTCACCGACAACGGGAGACAATTCGAAGGGAAAAGATTGGAAGAATTTTGTGCATCTCACGGCATCAAACACTATTTTCGACTCCGTATCACCCCCAGTCGAATGGCCAAGTTGAAGCTGTAAATAAGCTGATTAAGAGCCTTAAAATACGACTTGAGGCGGCCAAAGGGGCCTGGCCAGAGGAGATGCTAGGTGTCCTGTGGGCGTATCGTACATCCCCGAGGTCATCGACGGGAGAAACCCCGTTTTCTTTAGCATACAGATCGGAATCCGTGGTCCCCGTGGAACTCGGGTCGCCGACCTACCGAGTAAAAAATTTCACAGATGATCAAACGACGATAACTTACGTATGAACCTCGACTTAGCTGAAGAGTTACGAACGCAAGCCGAGCTCCGAAACGCGGCCTACAAACAGAGGAGCGAGCGATATGTCAACTCCAAGCTCAAACCCAAAACTTACCGAGTTGGCGACTTGGTCCTAAAACGAGTAACTGGGCACAATCCCGGTCCCTTAAAGCCGAAGTGGGAAGGACCCTTCAAAATAAGTCAAGTGCTGCCCCATGGGGCCTACCGGCTGGAGGATCTGGACGGCACGCCCCAACGATATCCATGAAATGCAGTATATCTGAAAAAGTACTACCAATGATACCAGTCTGGTCCCCGCACCACTAGTCGGTCTCCGCACCGACGTTCTGCAAAAACTGGCCTCTACGCCACTAGTCGGTCTCCGCGCCGACGTTCTGCAAAAACTGGCCTCCGCGCCACTAGTCGGTCTCTGCATGACGTTCTGCAAAAACCAGCCTCCGTGCCACTAGTCGGTCTCCGCGCTGACGTTCTGCAAAAACCGATCACCACGCCACTAGTCGGTCTCTGCACCGACGTTCTGCAAAAACCGGCCTCTGCGCCACTAGTCGGTCTCCGCACCGACGTTCTGCAAAAACCGGCCTCCGCGCCACTAGTCGGTCTCCGCACCGACGTTCTGTAAAAACCGGCCTCCGCGCCACTAGTCGGTCTCCGCACCGACGTTCTGTAAAAACCGGCCTCCACGCCACTAGCCGGTCCCCGCACCGACGTTCTGCAAAAATTGGCCTTCGTGCCACTAGTCGGTCTCCGTGCCGACGTTCTTCAAAACTGGCCGCTGCGCCACGAGTTGGACTTGTTAAAGAAGCCTCCCCGGGCAAAATTTCAAACTCCAAAAAGGCTCAAGTAGCAGAAAATTATCATGTAAGGCAAAAACCCTCGCATAGTTTTTTCTTTCCACAAGTTTTTGTACTTGAGAAAATCTTTGTAAAGCAAAAAAAATCTCCCTTGTGAATGACAATAATTTTTCACGAAGTATTGTGTTCTTAAAATATCTTCCTTGCGTTGCGGAAATTGTTTAAGAGTACTATGTTCAATAGTTGATGTTGGACGAAACGACAGTCCGATTTACTTATCCAAACTGAAAAGGTCGGAACATGCTTATGTTTTACAACTGACCATCCCTTCAAATACCCAAAGGTGTGAACTAAAAACGTTTTGTCAATAAAGAAAAATTGAAAGCGAAAACATTAAAAGCATAATGTCATTG
>CACSLK010031729.1:130305-140600 GCA_902706635.1 Striga hermonthica | reverse complement strand
CGTACTGCTCTCTATAAGCTTCGAGCCGCTATCTCCATTTTCCATTATGCATTAAATTTTCCCACGATTAAAGAAGAAGACACTCATTATGGGGATCAGCAAGAAGCGCAAAACCTGGCTTTGACTCTAGCTTCACAAGGTACATATACATTTGAAGCAAAAAAAATCGATGATCGTGATAAAGGGAGCACCATGAATCCTATACCCTCCGATACTGATGTGACAAATTCTCTTGTCCCGGACACCGACATCTTGTCGATACCCGACACAGACGTCCCTATGACATTGGAATCATCTGACACATCAAGCAAAGACCAAGCCCGGGGATAACGTCCTGACAAAGAGATTGTTCATACCCAATACGATATAGATCCTAGGTTGCAATTTAAAGACAAAAGTCAATATTTCTGGGCAGAACCTATTGAAGATGTTGAAATCATCTACATAGATGGGTTGGCTCAGAAAGGCCATTACGTATCAGAGCCAATATTCACGAACCTTTGCGCTCTCAATTGATTCATTTTCTTCAATCAAATCTCGACGTGTTCGCGTGGAGACATGAAGACATGAAAGGTATTAACCCTTAGAAGGCTTGTCATCGGCTCAATCTCAACAAAATCGTCAAACCTGTTATTCAAAAACGTCAGAAATTTGGACCTGACCGCCAAAAAGCCTTGGAAGAAGAAGTAAACAAACTCATCGACAACAAATTCTTCAAATAAGCTAAATACCCGACTTAGATATCGAACCCCGTGCTGGTCATGAAAAGCAATGGCTTGTGGCGTCTATGCATTGATTTCTCAGATCTGAATAAGGCGTGTCTGAAGGATAGCTATCCCGTACCACACATTGATTACATGGTGGACGTCACTTCGGGCCATCAACTGATGAGTTTCTTGGACGCTTACTCCGGTTATAATCAAATCCCTATGCACCCGGATGATGCTGAACACACTTCGTTTTACTCAGCTTGTGGCCTTTATTTCTATGTCATGATGACTTTTGGACTGAAGAATGTCGGGGCCACATATCAAAGGTTAGTCAATAAAATGTTAGCCAACATAATGGGGCACACGATGGAGGTATACATAGATGACATGTTGGTGAAATCAGAACAAGCCACCGATCATATTGCCGATGTTATCGACGTCTTTAACACCCTCTGTGAGTATTCAATGGTTCTTAATCCGAAGATATGTACCTTTGGAGTCGGCTCGGGAAAGTTTTTAGGGTACATGGTAAGCCAAAGAGGGATTGAAGCCAACCCCGCAAAAATTCAAGCTATACTCTACCTGACTCCAACGACATCTGTTAAAGGCGTCCAAGTGCTAACTGGCCGATTAGCCGCCTTAAACCGATTCATCTCAAAGTCAACTGATCATTGTAAGCCTTTCTTTGATGCAATTAAGAAGAAGAAGCAGTTTGAGTGGACTGCTGAATGCCAAAATGACTTCGATAACATTAAACAAGTCCTCTCACAACCCCCAACTTTGCAAAAACCTGCTCCCGACGAGCCTTTATACTTATACCTAGGAGTCAGTGATGTTGCTGTTAGCGCAGTCCTAATACGACAAGACGGGCTCCAACAATTTCCTGTGTACTATGTTAGCAAAGTTCTGCATGACGCTGAATTACGATACCCACACATGGAGAAGCTGGCTTTTGCTTTGATTACCGCCGCCCGCAAACTTCGGCCATACTTCTTGGAACATTCAATCATTGTGTTCACCTCATATCCTCTACTACAAATTCTTCACCGACCTGACACGTCGGGTAGAATGATCAAGTGGGCTATAGAGCTCGGACAATTTGACATTCAATATCAACCGCAGACTGCTATCAAGGCCCAAGTGTTGTCCGATTTCATAGCCGAATTCACCCCAACGATAGAAGTATCAACTGAAAACCCGGCGTGGACTCTTTACATTGACGGGTCGTCCACTGCCATACGTGCAGGAGGAGGAATTGTCTTGGTTAGTCCCGATCAGCAACTCTTTTGCTATTCGGTGGCATTTACATTCCCGCTACTAACAATGAGGCCGAATATGAAACTCTGATATCGAGATTACAGTTTTCTTAATCCATGAACGTCTTCTCACTTCGGATATTCTCTGATTCTCAATTGCTCGTAAGCCACATCAATGGTGTTTATGACATCAAGGAACCTCGATTAGTCCCTTATTTCGAACTTGTCAAGAAGAAGCTGTTAAAGTTTAAGATAACATTGGAACACATACCTTGAGCAATGAATATTCAAGCGGACGCCCTCTCGCGTTTAGTCTTTTCTACCGACTTGAACAACATTGAATTTGTACAAGTCACTCAACAGACGACACCTTCAACAGCAGCTACCGACGTCTCAATGACCGACGTTGTCCAAACCACTGGAAACCCGACGTGGATGGATCCCGTTAAAGATTACCTTCAAACTGGGGTCGAACCTGATGGATCCAAAGCTTCTTTTTTTGAATTGTAAACTAAGAAGCTTGTGCCCTTTGTCTTCGCGCAGCTCATTTCGCAATGGATAACGGAATCCTGTACAAGCGCGGATACTCAGCTCCCCTGCTTAGATGCTTGTCGGAAACTGAAGCCCGACGTGTCCTAGAAGAAGTCCACGAAGGTACTTGCGGCACTCACCAAGGAGCGCAAACCTTGTCTTATAAAATATTTTGACAAGGTTACTATTGGCCAACCCTCAAGAAAGATGCTGCTAATTGGGTGTGGAAGTGTCATAAGTGTTAGATATTCGCTCCCAACATTAACCAACACCCAGAACTCCTGAAATCGGTCTATAGCCCTTGGCCATTTGCTAAATGGGGAATTTATCTTATCGGTCCTCTCCCGACAGCAAAGGGAGGAGTTAGATTCGTAATACTAGCCGTTGATTATTTCACCAAATGGGTGGAAGCTGAACCCCTCGCGACCATTACTGAGCAAAAGATGACCAACTTCCTTTGGAAGTCAATTGTTTGCCGATTTGGAATACTGAATTCTATTATAACCGACAACGGTCGTCAGTTTGAAGGAAAAAGATTTGAAGCCTTTTGCGAAGATTATGGCATCAAGCACTTCTTTTCATCGCCATATCATCCACAAGCTAATGGACAAATTGAAGCTGTCAACAAAATTATTAAGAACGGCCTGAAAACTCGACTTGCATCCGCAAAAGGGTCTTGGCCTGAAGAGCTTCCTCACGTCTCATAGGTTTACCGAACAACACCTCGGAATTCAACCGGAGAAACTCCATTCTCGTTAACTTACGGAACTGAAGCCATGATCCCTGTTGAACTTGAGTCTCCGACATATCGAGTTACCCATTTTTCAGAAGAAACAAATTCAGATAACCTGAAGGCCAGTCTCGACTTGATCGATGAGTTGCGGACTAAAGCTGAAATCCAGAATGCTGCATATAAACGACGTAGTGATAAATACGTTAATGCAAAGCTCATGCCACGCTCCTTTACCGTGGGCGACCTCGTTTTGAAAAGAATCACCGGGGCCAACATCGGTCCCCTACAACCGAAGTGGGAAGGACCCTTCATAATAAATCGTGTGATCTCCAATGGCACTTACCGACTTGAGAATATGGATGGTGTCCCTTTCCAATGCCCTTAGAACGCGACATTTCTGAGGAAGTATTTCCAGTGAAGCAAGTATTAAGGAATCCTCATCATATACCCCTGATGTAAAAAGAAACTCTTTTGAAGATCCGTGTACAAAGTCGCTTTTGCTGTCAATAAAATCATGTGACGAATCTCAATAAAGTTGTTCGATCACAGGACCCTCAAAAAATCGGTCCTCGTTGCTGAAGCTAGACTTTTTTAAACCCTGAAGTTGGTTTGACTTAGCCAAAATCAACAAAGCCAGATACTTCCAAGCCCTGAAGATGGCTTGGGGAGGCTTATGCTCTTGGACTTCAAATCCCGACGTTGATTTGATGAGCTGACAATAAATATTGGTTTTAAGTCCCGAAGATACTTAGTGAAAGCATAATGAAATTGAGTTTATCATGACTCGCTTGGGCTGACAATATATATCGGTTCTAAGTCCATAGATGTCGGAAACACGATAAATCGAACCGACGTCTTAAGTACAATCAAATTCAAACAAATGCGGAGCGAAATAGCCAAGTAATAAGTCGGAATAATCTTATGATGATCTTTTAGTGTTCATTGACATTTGTTCTGATGTCCTTTAACTCTGTTGTTTTATTACTTCGATTTCTTCTCAACCCATTGTACAAAAAATGATAAGACAATGGGAAACAATAAAACTGAAATCGAAAATATAAATTTCATTCAAAACATAACAAAGTCATTACAAATATAATATCCTTCTCTAAAAACGCGTTTCTGAAAAGAAAAATACAAGTAAAGCGAACGATGATCAAAGAGTCCTTTCTGGGCTTTCCTTGTTAACTCCCGAAGTCGACGCCTCGCCGGCAACCGACGCAGGACGCTTTTCATTTCTGGCTTTAGCTTCATCCTTCTCCTCCAAGTGCTCTAATAAGCTTTTTCCCAGGCGCTGGAAGACCTCATCCTCTTTCCTCTCAATCGCCGAAAGGACATCGCTTTGCCTTATGACGATCAAGTCACCATCTTCATGGACGATCTCGTCTTCGTCGGAAGGAATGAGCTCGACCACCCATCCTTTAGCCTTCGCATCATCCTTGGCTACCTTTCCCATAGCGAAGTTAGTAATGGCTTCAACTAGCTCATCGTCGGAGAGGCCACCAAGAACTTGCTCGACAAAGGCCTCAGCAATGGCGTCAATGCAGATGTTCGCCAGCTTCGAATTCTTCTCCTTCTCTACTTCCAATACCATATTGATGAAGGCCCGTCGGATGACGACTCTTCTCTCCTCTGACAAAGGAGTAATGTCTAGCTCGAGCATCCGACTCTCTCTTCGCTTAAGCAATCTGTCGGCAAATTCTCGCCCGTCCTCATCGGCGGGAATATGAGCACTCTTGATCCCGGAGTCAAGCCCATACTTTTCTAACTTCTCCACTAGAAAAATTTGCAGCTCGTCGACATAATAGATTCTGGCATGAACTCGGTCGATGACCCAACGCAAAGTCAGGGCAACATTTAGCTCCAGATCCTTCTCAGTTATTACGACGTCATCGGCCGACTTCTCCTCGGGCTTTCGCTTAATTTTCTTGCCAGCTTCAAGCCTTTTTTGGAATTTGGCTTCGGCCACAGCAGTAATCTCTTCGCAAAGTCTACCCACTTCGGCTTGATGGTCTTCTCGGCTGTGAATCAACTCGGTGTCTTTCTCAGAACGGTCTTTCCGAACCGCCTGAAGTTCAAGCCTTAATTTCTAAAGTTGTTCCATTTGCTCCTTCACCTTGTCCTCCATTTTAGACAGCTGAACCGATGTGATGTCATGGGCCAACAACAGATTCTCTTTCTCGGTCTTCAGCGCATTAACTTTGACTTGCGCTGCCTTCAGTTGCGCATCTTTTTCCGACATCGAAGTTCCAAACTGAGACTTCTCGTCTTCTAGCGACGCCACAGTTCCATCTCTCAAAATGAGCTTGTTCTCTTTCTCTTTGAGCTCTGAGACTTTACTACGATAGCTCTCCTCCGCGGCCACAAAACTGACGAGTGCCCGCCCCAAGCAGCCCTTGGCGTAACTATATTTTTTATCGTCGAGCAAGAAGGCAATTCCAACATGAGTCTTCGGGTCAAAGGACATTAAAGGGACCTTCGCAGCTTTAACTGCCTCTTTTGGAAACCGATGATTGTTGGGCAGCTTAGGCTCGTTGATTGTTTGGAACATTGAAAACCACGGCTTAAATACGTCCTCCAGCAACGTCAAGTCGACAGCTTTCTTGTCGTTGATTCTCAGAAAGGACGATCTCAAAACGATCTCAGGTTCTTCTTCCTTATCTTTGCTTGAACCGACATCCTGCTTCTTCTTAGCCCGCTCACCTGCCTGAGACACACTTGATCTCTTGCGATGGCTCACCAAGTTTAAGGTGGAATCCTCCGGCATCTGCTGTGAGGCTTCGAGCTCGACAATCGACTCATTCACTGGCATTATCTCCTGTAGCACCGGTTCCTCAAAAACGCTCACAGTTGTTATCGGTGGATCTACTACAACTGAGCGGCTTTGAATAACCGGAGTCGGCTCCTCTCTTGTTGCTGAAGGCTCTCTAACAGCACTACGGGAACTGGTCGGGTTCTTCTTCCATGCCTTAAGCAAATTCATACGTCCAGCCATTTCAGTCGATCTCAAATTTTTTCCCTTTCCAACTTTGTTCTTCAAATCCAAGTTGGGATTACGTCTTCTATATTCCTCAGCTTCCACGGGATCTCCGAAACCGAAAAAACCAAGCATCGGTAATACACTGCATGTTATGACAAACGATTTCAAGTTATTACGAGGATGACAACTGAGATGTAGAAAAGAACGACAAATGAGGAACCGATATCCTTACCGGGTTGGAATGCCAAGTTTAAGATTCTAGGTGATAAGCCAACTAGCTCCAACCGAGAATCCTTCATAAGTCGCTGATATCTTCGCTTGTTCGGAGAAAGTTCGAATAGCTTATCTACTCGGTTGTACAGCTCACCTTCAAACCGAGGTTCTTTGCTTCCTTGCGGTTTGGCTACAAATGTCCCAAAAGGCCACCTGTTAGCGAAAACAAAACACAAACAATCAATATACTTCGGATAAGAAAAGAAAATGAAAACAACTTACAATATGCAGATTTAACAGCCATCGGGATACTCATCCCGTTGGCAAGAAGGTCATTAGCAAAATCGGCACACTGCCAATCACCACCAACCCACAACCATTCTTTCTGAAAGCCGTGAAGGGCTTCGGGAACTTCCGTTATCACCTCACCGACCTTAACCCTCGGTTGTGGTTTACCGACGATGGACAAAGTGATAAGTGGGTCTGAAACTTATCTGTCCGGACTCTTTCGAGAAGTGAACATACTTCTCATCTCGCTCGCCGAGGGTAGGTCCCACTCCTTTTCGGCGAGAAGCAAGAGCAAACCGATGACCCGCTTCCAAGAATTCGGAGCAATCTGACATAAGCTCAGGTCCCAATTCCGCAAGTACTTGGTGATTATGCACGACTAAGGGAATCGTAGACCCGACCTTAGACTCTCGGCAAATACGCCTACACATCCCGGTGGAGGACACGTAATCCTTTCCCCAGGATAAGGCGCAAATAGCTTTACCGACGCGGGAACTCAGATATCATTTCGCAACATCACGATGTCTGCGTCGGTAAAATATACTCACCTCGCCATGAAAATCTATCGAAGGGTTCGACCATCTTCTCACAAGCCATCTCCAATACTCCGGATCGTCAACAGCGTTATCTTCCACCCTTTTATCTCCTTCGGTGTCGTTCAATCGAATGTTCAGATGCTCGACAAAGGCCGAATCCCACCGATGGTACTCCGCAAGAAACTCCATCTCCCCGGAATAAATCATGTTGATCATCAGGATATCCAACTCGTCGTCATCCGAAGACGCCCACGACACACTCATGATTTCGTAAATTCAAGAAAAATATATCGAACAAGACAAAAAAAATCAAAGAGATAAATCTTACCGCGAGAAAAAGATTGCAGATCAGAAAGAAGTACTTCGAAGAATTAGACGATGAACTTAGGAATCGAAGAAAGTTCAGAATTGAAGAGTTAGATTGAAGAGAAAATAAGGGTAAATCAATTTCAAGAAGCAGACGGCTATTTATACTTTGTCCTAAAATCAGAAATAACCGTTGAAAGAAAAATGGAAGAGGGGCGCGTGCATTTCACTTCATTCTTTCATGAATAAATGCGACCTTTGGAACCTGTGCCTATCAGTAACGGCTACGTGGCCTATAAAAAGTAACTGTTGCCTTATCATCGATCGTTGCATTTAACTAAAGAAAGTCGCGCCGCTTCAGCTTCAAGTTTCCTCCTTACACCAAGTGTTGAGACATCGGAATGTTGTAGCTAAAAACCTACATGTCCGAGTCACTTGGATTAAAAATTTCATGACGATTTACAGCATCAATACCCGTTCTTTTCCAAACGCCTATTAATGCTGGGGGCCACCTTGTTGACATGGTTTTCGGTAAACCATATTATCGAGGAGTACTAGCACAAAGTTATACGAACTTGAGGATCTTAAGGTCCCAGGCTTCAAGTGCTATCACATCGGATACAACGGGCTAAGAACCGACATCGTTATTTGACAAACAGACATCGAAATAGTTGCTTTTATCCCTTCAACCGACATCTCTCATCAGTTAAGGCCTAGATAACCGACGTCCTCAAAACATGCTTACCGGTTTCACGAGGCGGCGACAGCTCAGCCCGTCATCATGACTATTATCCAGGTGTCAAACAACACACACAAGTGGCAGATAACAGCCTTTGACTTCAACTTTTCATTAAATGCGATCACACCGACCTCGTACTATGGGCTACCATACTATAAATAGCGAGACAAATCCTCAGAAAAGGGGTTCNGAAAAAGGGGGGAACATTCTATGTCTCTTGTAATAAATCCAAAACAATATCACGAAAAATATTTAATAAATACCGACGTCGTCTACATCAAAACCGATGTCATCTCCGTTCATTACGCGTTTCTTTCATAAAGCTCCTTCGTTTATTTTCGTTGTTAATTGTCACATAACAACATAGCTATTGAGAAATATGCATATAATATATTATTTTCAAAGCTAATATAAAATGTTAAATAAAGTAATATAAAATATTAAAATGTTATTGTCCATATTGCACATTAGTAACTGACGGGTTGCACTTTTGTGTTAGAGCGATTGCACACTAGCCTAACAAATGCACATGTTAATTAAATTAATAAAATAAAATATTAAATGTAAAAATTATAAATATTAAATATGTTTTTTATTACGTAAATAATTTGATAAATGCACTGTAATTTTAATTAAATAAATGGTATCAAAAAAATAAAAAGTGAAATGCACATTAGCGATTTATTTATTAAAAAACTAAAAATTGAAATGCACATTAGCGTTCGGTTTCAATTTGGTTGGTACGAAAGTTTGGTCTTACAGACTGCACATAGATGCCGAAAAAACGCGCACATTAATAACTGTCACGTTTTAATTTTGTGTATGTGATTTTGCACTTTAGTGTATGTACCGACTGAAATGAACCAAACTACCAAATAAATTTTTAGAATTTATATTATAACTTTTCAACCAAATAATAATAACAAAAATTGAATAAAAAATATTAAACTACTAAATATACTTGTATGATACAAATTATAAATGCATTCATTTTTTTTAGATTAATTTTGTTAATCGAACTAATAAAGCGATTATTTCGAATACTTTTTAATTTATTTTGGACAAGTCAATAAAACAGAATGCACTGGGGCACATTAATGTATTAGGAGTTGCACATTATTCGGTTAATTAGATGTAAAAGTTAAATCTACAAAAACTAGTTTTTGGATAGCCATAATTTATATGGGATCACATAGCGTAGTGCACTTTATATTGCAGCACACTGCACTTTATAAGATAACATGTTGCACTTTATAAAATTACAAGTTATACCTTATCGAAACACTACGCAATTAATGTCAAAATATCTCGTTAAAATACCACACAACATAAATAAAAAAAAAAAAAATTGGAGATACATAATATTTTAACATCCATTACATCATTTATACACCAAAAAAAAAAAAGCATGAAAAATTGCAATAATGCACTTTATATACCATTAAGTTGCACTTTATAAACTAACACGTTGCACTTTATAAAACAACACAATACACTTTATAATAATTATTTATAATAATTATCTGATCACACAATTTATATTAAATCCGACAGAACTCGTTTTTTTTTCAACCAAAACTAATATACAAATAATAAATAAAAATATTAACATATTAAATATAGTTTTAACATAAAAACAAATTATTTTGATTATTTATGATAATTTAGTTATCAAACCACATAGTTACTCAAACCTAATGAATTAAAATTTTGATTTGAAATTTTAACTTCTAATTCTATTAGTTATATTTATTTTTAAAATCACGATTATTTTATTTTGGTATTGACTTTATTTTAAAAATAACCGAATAACTGAAAGACCGAATTATATTAAATATGTTATTAATATTTTATTTTTTTATGTATTGCAAGTGCACATTAAGGTTATAGGAATTGCGCATTACTTACTATTCGACTGCACAATATCGAATGGTTTCGACTAAACTAATAATTTTAGTTCAAAATTTTTAAACATCTGTTCAATTGACACTTTTTTACTTTTA
>CACSLK010031729.1:64087-74621 GCA_902706635.1 Striga hermonthica | reverse complement strand
CGTGGACGGGATAGCGTCCTAGGTTTTATCGTGGTTAAGCTCGCCTGCGAATCCCTAATCTAGCAATTGCCGCTCGACCTCTTCCATACTAGAAGTATAAAAGTCCATCCCCATGGCCGAAGCCTCTTTGAGGAAGGCTGTCGAGTAGAGATAATCATCGATCAACTACTCTCGGTAGGCCATGAGGAAGCTTTGGCCAAGCTGAGAGCCCCACAAAGCCCGTTGGGATTATTTTACCGCAGTAATGGCAGCGGCCTCGACCTCCTTTTTTCTGCTCGACCTCTCCGCCTCAAGGACTTTATCCTTCTTCTTCAGTTCATCCTTGAGGCGACGCACCTCTCCATCGTCCTTCTTCACTGCTCAGCCAACTCGTGGTGAGACTTCAGCAGGCCTTGATTCTCATCCGTGAGACGTTGGTTTTCAGTGTCAAGCCGTCGGTTGTCGCCCTCGACCACTGGAAGGGGACGACCAGAGCTGTTCAGAGTTTCCTCGAGGAGAGGAGCGACCGAGACCACCGTCTGCATAAACAACACGTATTAAAATATACTGATGTAGGACAAGTCACGGGCAGAAAATGATAGATGACAATACATGAATCAACGCACGAGCAACATATTCACCTTGGGCCTGGAGATCGGAAGCCCATCAGTGGGTGTCCTCGAAAGACAGGAGACCAATCAGGCGAGATAAAGCCTCACGTGGGCCCGTCCCCGCCAGGGAGGGAGCGCGAGAAGGCAGCTGCACGAGTGGGCTTCCAACAGACTTGGCCTCAATATGAGAACGCTTGTTGGGGGACCTAGAGGGATTAACATTCTGGTGAGAAGATGGAGGAATGGAAACTTTGCAGCGGGGGCGTTTCTTGGAGACCTCGATCTCCTTGGTCGACGGGTGAGAAGAGCGGTCGGCATGTTTCGAAGGAGGGGACGGAGCCCTTTGTCTCTGCGAGCCCGAAGAGACCCCAGACTTCTCGGGGCGAGGAGAGGCCTCTTTGGTCAAGGAGGTATGCTTAGACTTATCGGCCGCATTAGAAGAGCCCTTGCTCATGGACCCCTTCTCGGTCGATTTCTTGAAGTTGGGCTTAGGTAAAAATCCCTCTGCACAAATGGAATACATGTTAGCAAAAACTTAAGTCGACAACACCAAACAGAAAACACGATAAACATCATCTCGAGCACCTGCTCCAACGTTCAAACCGACTTCTACAAGGTTCTGGTCAATGCTTATAGCAAGAAGGGTTTTAGGGAGAGGAGGAGAAAGGGGTTTATGGGTGAGGATGCCACAGTGGTGGAGAAAGTTGTCGTCTTTAAGTAAGGAAGAAGAAAAGATAGGGTTCAAGTTCCACACGCGTATACGACGGTCGAAAATGGGGTTTGCAGGAGGAGTACCACGCTTGACAGGTACTTCGTTATGCCAAGGAGTGGGCGCCCACGGGTAAGGTTGTTGGGGGGGTAACATATACGAACTGATCTTTCCATCTGGGGACGTTAGATGGTCGATCAGGAATGATGTGGGCATTGTTTTGGCTCTTTAAATATAGACCTTTAGCCTGTTTGGAGGTCAGGTAGCAATAGACAAAAAATCTAGATCTACTCGACCCATGCAGACCATGCACAGGATGATGAAGGTGGTTAAAATCCTAAATGCATTTGGAGGAAGCTGATTCAGGGCTAGCCCGTACACTCATCATAGGTCAAGCAAGGCTTGGCAGATGGGAAAACGCAAACCTAGGTCAAAATGGGCTCGAAAAAAGGTATATGCATCAGTCGGGGGTTGTCATAAGTGTCGTCATCCCGGGAGTATAAAAGGCCCCAGATTGACCAATTAGGTCGAAGTCGAGCCGGGAGGTACTGGACGAAGAGGATGCTTTGGATTTTTTAAGGGGAGTAGAGGTGGTCGAAGGAGGGGGCACGCGAGAAGACAGAGGGATGAAATCCTGAGGATCATGGGCGGACAAGGGAATATTATCTACAGGATCATCCTCGTCCTCGTCGTCTTGACTAATCACCCGACGAGCACGATCGGTGGGTGGAGAAAGAGGACGACTAGTGACCTCCTCTTATGGCTGGTCGACCAAATAGGCGGAGAGAGAGACGGCAGTGGTTGTTTGGCTGTCGCTGATAAGCGTAGGCAGAATAATGCTAGTAGGCTCAGGTTGAAGAATTTCTTGCACGGAGTCGCTCGAAAAACTAGGGGTTGCCGAAGAAGATGGAGGGGCCATGTCCTTCCTACTGTACTGGTCATTTTTGCTCGAAGTAGCAGAATCTGAGGAAAAATTAAAAAGAAAAATAAAAAACAAAAAACCTAGGAAACAAAGAAGACGGAATGAGAACGGTTGAGGAGGGTACAGTGGGGAGGACGAAAACCAGAGTCGCAGAAATCGGAAAAAGCCAAGAAGTGGAGAAAATAAAATCTGGAAAATAAACGTAATAAACACACGAGAACAAATATTCAGAGAACTTACTCATGGTAAACGGTGATTCGGTTGCTGGGAGTCGAGGTTTGTGAAGTTGCAGGAGTGCTCGAGTTGCTAAGAAGCTTGATATTGCGAGAGGATTCGAGAGTGAGGAAAAGGTAAAATCTATCTAAGTAGCGATTTTTATACGAAGAATGAATGAACAAAGAGGAATGCCAGCCGTAGGATCGCAAAGTTTCAAAGGCTGCAATGAGAAGGCAGGTGAACGGGCAGAAGACCACTAACCGTTGGATTAAAGGGCTTGATCCAACGACCAGCAGAAATAAAGGCGACACGAAGTACGAGGAGGACACGAGGCAATGATGACACCTGACAGACGAAAGGACGTGTCTGAAAAGGCGAACAGGCGGTGGAATTCAAAATTCAAAATCGCAAAGGGCCAGTTATGGAGAAAAGTGGTCGAGCAAGGGTACGAAGTGTGCTAGGTGGTCGAAAACAGGGAGGTAAAACCTCGGTGACACCGACAAAGCATACTCTTAGATCGAGTCATTCAGTCTCGACCAGAGTGGGGGGACTAGATGATATGGGATATTATATACTAAACCGGTTCGTCAGGACAACCAACTAAAATAGACCAGCGGCCTAGCCGAACCGGACCGGGGACCCGCAGTGAAAGAAAGGAGGAAGACAATGGAGAAAAGCAGGTTCGGCGATATCAGACAAGTATCAGTTGCTCGAGGAGTTGGTTGAGGGAGAGCGATCAGATGGGCATGGTCGTGGACTCGACCACCTCATACTTCAGGGACAGCTTGGCATTCGCTAGAGATCCGTTCGAACATCAGAATAAGCAAGAGAATCTCCAGCACGTGGGAGGAGGACACGCGGTGTTGTACGAGTGGTCCACGGCGATAATGAACTCTGACATATTCGACACGTTTTCTGACACCAGAGATAGTGGAGGCGCGCGGTTGTACGGACGAGCAGGAAGGCTGCCAGCCAGACTCGCTCAGATCGCGCGTGTAGAACAAGTAACTCATCCCTATAAATAGGGACGAGAACTCTCATTTTAGGAACAACCTCTCATACTCTTATACTTTTATACACATATCTTTATCCTTCTCAAGATTTGACTTGAGCGTTGGAGGCTCTTCATCGGAAAACACCTCCGGTGTGAGAGTTACGTACAGGTTCCGTGTTCAACAAGCGAGGAGAGCGAGCTCGAGGTGATTTCCAGCCGGTCGGGGTGCGAGACTTGAGGGCTATGATTTTTTTTTTTACTCGTGGAGATGAAATTTTGTAAGTTGGGTTATGAAATTTTCTTAAACTCGTCTATATTTATTTAATGAGTTTTTTTGAGCTGCGTATATAGATTTAAAATTGTAAAAAAAAAAAAACTTTCATAAATTATTTGATTTGGTATTTTCGGAGAGCTTCATTAATTGAAATGTGTAAAATAACTAAATAAAAAAGTACAACTGAAAAAGTTACAACAAATTGTATGGAGAATTAAACTAAATCCAATTTTGTAGGATGCATTAAATATTGATTAGATTTTATATGTAAAATAAAATAAAAGTAACTAGAATAGTTTTACGTACTGCAATATTTTATATTTAAAAAAATTAAAAAAATCTTCTTTTACGTGTTGCATACCCACATTTTAGTAACTATATGGATATTCCTAAATTAATATTGCCTACCCAATATTTTAGGAACTAATTAAATACTAATTTGATTTGCATACCCAAAATATTAGATGTATTAATTAAATACTTGATAAAATTATAAATTCATTAATTAAGCTTGACTTTTCTAACTACTATATTTAGTAAATAGGATCCCCTTTAATATAAGTATAGATTATATGGAAATAACTAATTTAATTTGATACTACTTCCTATTCTTTTTAAATGTTATTTTGACATTATTAATTATTTACAAAATAAATGTCGTTCTGGATATTTTGTACATATTTTTTTTATTATTTCTTCATCTAACTAATAAGTACACTACGTCTTTTCATATTACTATTCATATTTTCTCAAAACATTTATCTCTCTCATCATTAATGAGGGTTATTACTAAAAAAAATATTTTTAATAACTGTGCAACTTCCAAAAACGACACTTATTATGAATAGGAGGGAGCACATTGAAATCACATTCATTAAATAATATGACAGGAAGTGATTGTCAATCTTAAAATAAATTCAAGTGTAAGTTGTAATATATCTTCAATTCCTTTTCAAAAATAAATTAAAAATAAATTAAATTATGACATCACCCAACTACAGTTTAACATTATACATTCTTTTATTAGTTTTCTTGTACCTATCCTATATAATAATAATATTATATTTTTCTCAATCTTCATCCCCACCAAAAAACCCTCCCCCGTCTCCTTCTCTCCCGTCACCTATTTGTTGGGATATATAAGGATCTCGTTATGCACAAATCACGAATTCAATAGCAAAACGTAAACCTATGCGCAGCAGATCTAAAGGTTTGCGTAGAGAACTTACGACTAAAAATTTATGACGATTTGGCTGATCTTCTGGATGGCCATACTCAGCACACCAATGAAAAGTAGATTGAAAATCGCGTCCTAGGGTTGCACGAATAAGATCGGATCAAAAACCGGATTAAACGGGTGCAAAAACGGAAGAAGACAAGTTGTAGTCCTGGGAGCTTGCAGCGGCACGTGAGGGCGCGTGCGGCATCGGATGGCAGCGATCTCAGCGGCGTTGAAAAGCTCTCGTCGAGACGGTCGTCTGGGAATGCTGCATGTCTTGATCGGACCTCCGGTTAGTTCTGTACGATAAAATATATTTTGTCTCGGTTTACGTACAGATTTTCTATTGTATGTCTCAAACACCTCTTAATGTTGTACTGGTGGAACAAAAAGAAGAAGATAAAGCTCGAATGGGAACTGAGAGAGAATATGGGGGCGGCCGAATTGGCATGTAATTATTAATTCTATTCTCTTCCCATGAGCTTAATGATGTATATATATAGAGCTACAGTAGGGACCCTTAGGAGATTAGGATTAGGACTCCATAATTAACTAAAATACTTGTAGACCAAGCCATTTATTTTAATTAATTAAATAATTTTAAATGGGTCACCAAGATAATATTATTGCACTCCCTTTTCCTAGCCCAATTTACAATTGAGACTCCAATAATAATTACTCAATTTATCTCTCCATGTTTAAGATATACTGTCCATTAATTAATTCGATTACTGACAATCAAGAATTAATTAATTTATTATTATTTCACCGAAGCTAGCGCTCGTTCATCACATTATTACTATGCCGGAATTTAATCCACCTACAGGGTTTAGCATAATAATGCTTCATGAACTCACTCCGGGGACATCATCAAACTAATGCACATGGTGACCGTAAATATCCTAACAACACATCCTACATGCAATAATATTACCCAAGACAGCTGGTCTATTGGCCCAGTTCACTAAGCCTCACCCATGTGAATCAAAGTAATAAGTACTACACATATATGCCTGTTTAATATCTTACGGGTTAAGAGTACGCAGTAAATAACCGAGGCCTACTTCGTTTATGACGATCATTATAAAACAATCTGCTCCTCTCTGGGATCATGTTCAATACACACATATACTAGTGCAACTAATCAGTCAAGACAAACTGTACGGTTGACACTACAACTATTCACGATGGGGTGTTCTTGTCCATCTGGGTTGTGAAACACTTAATCTTGTTTCGCGAGTAACTGATAGCATGATCTTCGGTTCGCCCGATGATGACCCGCACTATCTAATGCAAAACAACAGAACGTAGAACTTGTTTAATCTTACATGTTTCTCATTCATAAAGGGTAAAGGTGTAATATCATCCAAAGCCAAGCTTTCAGTATATAACACTAACAATGTCCCACTTGTACTTAAAGCTTTCTCTTTTACAAGTATAGTCCTATCAATCCGTTATTCTAAAAAACCTATGTCGATCCTATCGCCATGCACTTGACTCTCATTCCTTTCACGTGTTTAACGAAGACCTTCTCCGAAAAACTCTTCGTGAAGAGATCAACTAGGTTGTCCTTAGATGCAATCTTGGCAACATCAACGTCTCCTCTACCAACTATCTCTCGGATCAGATGGTACTTGCGCTCTATGTGTTTACTTGCTCTGTGGGCCGTGGTTCCCTTGAGTTTGCTACTGCTCCACTGTTATCACAGTACACGGTGATACCACGTGGCAAACTCAGAATTACTTCTAAGTCCACTAACAAGTTTCTGAGCCAGACTGCCTATTTCACTGCCTCTAAGGCTGCTATGTACTCGGCTTCCATGGTGGAGTCTGCCACGCATATCTTCTTAGCACTCCTCCATGAAATGGCTCCACTTCCCAAAGTAAACACATAACCAGAGCTTGACTTACTCTCGTCCTTATCTGACTGGAAATCATAATCACTGTAACCCAGAGGTAACAAGCTGTCTGCACGGTAAACTAACATGTACTCCCTAGTCTTTCTCAAGTACTTGAGTATATGCTTCACCACAGACCAATGTTCCCTACCCGGATTACTTTGATATCTAAATACTAAGCCAACGACATAGCTGATATCTGGTCTGGTACAAAGCATAGCATATATAAGACTTCCTACTGCCGATGCATAAGGAACTATCTTCATGTCCTCAATCTCTTGAGACGTCTTAGGAGACATCTTCTTAGAGAGAGTGATTCCTTTCCTGAAAGGCAAGGTACCTTTCTTGGAATCATGCATGCTGAACCTAGCCAAGACAGTATCTATGTATGAAGACTGGAATAACCACAAAATTCTCTTCTTACGATCTCGAACGACCCTAATACCAAGAATGTGTCCTGCTTCTCCTAGGTCCTTCATATCAAACTTTTTAGGCAACCACACCTTTACGTCTGACAACTCCTTCTTACTGTTTCCAGTGAGAAGTATGTCATCTACGTAAAGCACAAGAAACACCACCACGCTTCCACTTATTTTCTTGTACACACAGTGCTCATTTGGAAATTGAGTGAACCCATACGACTGGATCACCTCATCGAACTGAATATTCCAATATCTCGAAGCTTGCTTCAATCCATAAATGGACCGATTAAGCTTACACACTAGATGCTCACGACCTTTTGCAATGAATCCCTCTGGTTGCTGCATATAGATGTCCCCCTGAAGGTTTCCGTTAAGGAAAGCCGTCTTGACATCCATCTGCCAGACCTCATAGTCCATATGAGTAGCTACAACGAAGAGAATTCGAATAGACTTAACCATAGCTACTGGCGAAAAGGTCTCATCATGGTCTATACGCTCAATCTGAGTAAAACCTTTCGCGACAAGCCTAGCTTTGAAGTTTTGCACTGCTCCATCTGATCCTCTCTTTCTCTTGTAGATCCACTTACATCCAATGGGTCGTACCCCATCGGGTGGTTCTACAAGATCCCATACCTGATTAGAGTCCATTGACCCAATTTCAGCATTCATTGCAACATTTCATGAATTTGCATCTTTATCTTGGAGTGCCTCGTTGTAAGTCCTTGGGTCCTATTCTAGGTTTCTTGGAACTGGGCCCTTAGACTCTCCAAGACCTATCCATCGGTCGGGTAACTGAGAAACCCTCCCACTATGACGAGGTACCTTCTGCACTGGTACACTCTTAGTGTGCCGTGTTGCAATATTATGTGATGTATCTACTTGTGCACTCGGTGGGGAACTGTCAACTTCACCCCTCAACTCCTCTGACTAGTCTACTAGCGGGCTTGTGATTCATAATATAGTCTTCTTCCAAAAATCTAGCATTCGTGCTAACGATCACCTTCTGATCCTCGGGACTATAAAATACTCCACCTTTCATTCCCTTGGGATAGCCAACGAAGACTCGTGCTTCTGAACGTTTCTCCAACCTGCTAGCTTCCTACACTAACACGTGTGCAGGACTACCCCATATTCGAAACTGTGAGAAACTGGGCTTGCGCCCTTTCTACATCTCATAAAGAGTAGTTTCTACCGACTTTGAAGGTGTTGGGTTCTGTGAGGAACGCCAAACAACATGCACAGTATTGAACTTTATCGAAATAAATTCTAACGTAGCAGAATCTATAGTTAGGATATGGACGTTTTCCTTTTAAAAATTTTGCCGACTCTCAGACGATGTAGAGTACCGTTGATGAAGTTCGTCTGAACACCACAATCTAATGGGCTGATAGATTTGGCCTTTAGTCGATTCTAATCGACATGTCAAACGGATCTCGATCATACGGTGGCTCGGTCTCGACGTCGGGTGCAGCGGGCAGCTTGTGCGTGTCGGGCACGGACATCGTGCGGGTACGCGGGTCGCAGCGAGTGTGCGTTGGGTGCTGGGCGTATGCGCGGGACTGCTAGGATGCGCAGGTGGACGCTGGCGGCTACTGGGCGAGTGCGTGCACGCAGGCGGTACTCCTTCTCCTACGCGGACTGGCACTGGGATACGGTGGACGCACGCGGGCGTGATGTGCGCGACTCCTGGGCGCACAAGGAATAATGCACGCGTGCTGGACAAGCGCTGGGACCTCGGACGAACGTCAGTTGGCAGCAGGTGCGAACGGGCGTGCGAACAGGCAGCACGCTGGGACTTCGCGATGGTGACCGGGCGTTGCTGGGCGTCGTCGCTGGGAGCTGGAACTGGGTGCGACTGCGGGCGGTGGCTCGCGGTAGCGATCAGCTGGGCTCGGGTGGCTTCCAGCGGCGATGGGTGTTTTCTGGCGGTGGATCACGACGGCGATGGGCGGCGATGTGAGGATGATGATGACCGGAATTGTATGTATATTAGAGGCTCAATATGTTGTACCAAAGATATTTCTCGCGCGTATGTAGAGGAGAAAATCGGCCAACACATCTATGTAGGACAGATTGGGACATGGTGTATTTATAGGCTCCATTAGGGACCTTAAGGAGGTGCTAAATATGGGCTTATCCCATTTAGGCCTAGGAATCCTAATTCTACTCCAATACTAATTTAATGTAGGAAGGAGATCTCCTACTAATCTCCATCTTCTAGAAGACTCCTAAGTCTCCCAACACTAGAGGAAATCCTAGTAGGAATATCTTTCCTAATTAAATTAATAATCATGGAATAAAATTAATTCCTAATTTAGGAAGCCTAATTCTACTTCAATTAATTATTTAATGTAGGAAATATATTTCCTACTAATCTCCATCTTCTAGAAGACTCCTTAGTCTCCTAATCCCAAGAGAAGGTTCTAGTAGGGATTTTATTCTCCTAATTAAATTAATTATATGGAATAAAATTAATTCCTATTTAAATGGTGATATAGGATATTATACTGGACCCGGTTTAATGGATAAAGTGGATACATATTGGAGAACAAGCCCACTAAGACATCTAAGCCCAACGATAGGGGTCAGGCCCAACTTGGGCCCAAAAGGTACACTCCCCCTATAAAAGGGGGCCAAGGTACCCCATTCTCTCATTCTCTACTCATTTCATTACTACACACTCTCTCTCTTGATCTGAGCACTGACTTAAGCATCGAAGGTCCGACGCTGGGGCCACCCCCGGCGTTGGGTTCTGCAGGTACGGAGGCCTGTTCGAGTTGAAGGAGCCCGGGTGAAATCTATTCACTTCATTGGTGCTTTCTGTGGGAACCGTAAAAAAGTCAAGCAGAGTTCCGACTAAAAAAATTAGAAAACCTCCTTCTTCTCCACCGGCCGCCACCTCCGCCGCCGGCCGCCAGAAAACGTGCTTCGATCGGAAAATCATTTACGTCATCGGGTAGATCTCGTCGAGGTGAATCTCCCCTTGAAATTTCATGCAAAAATTCATCCGGGAAGGCCGTCAATTTTGCGATGAAAGTTTCCAGATCTAGCAAAAATTTGGTCAAAATCGAACATTCAAAGGCATTTTTCCGACAATCCGGGAGGGTTATGAAAAATCCGAGGGTACCACCGGAATCCTCTCGACGAGATGAATCTCTAGGTACCGACCTTCGCCAGAAACTGCCACCCCCGCCGTCGTCCGCCGCCTCCTCCGCCGCCGGCTGCCGGTCAAATTTGTTCGATCGAAAAAATCTCTACGCCATCGGGAAGCTCTCCTTATTCTCATTCTAG
>CACSLK010031729.1:26508-40857 GCA_902706635.1 Striga hermonthica | reverse complement strand
AATATGTTGTACCAAAAAACCTTCTAATGGATTACCTAAACACCTACTTCGATCAAACTTGGTGGAGCGTTTAATCGAATCTCCCTAACTCTCGAACAAAGATATTTCTCGCGCGTATATAGAGGAGAAAATCGGCCAACACATCTATGTAGGAGAGATTGGGACATGGTGTATCTATAGGCTCCATTAGGGACCTTAAGGAGGTGCTAAATATGGGCTTATCCCATTTAGGCCTAGGAATCCTAATTCTACTGCAATACTAATTTAATGTAGGAAGGAGATCTCCTACTAATCTTCATCTTCTAGAAGACTCCTAAGTCTCCTAACACTAGAGGAAATCCTAGTAGGAATATCTTTCCTAATTAAATTAATAATCATGGAATAAAATTAATTCCTAATTTAGGAAGCCTAATTCTACTCCAATTAATTATTTAATGTAGGAAATATATTTCTTACTAATCTCCATCTTCTAGAAGACTCCTTAGTCTCCTAATCCCAAGAGAAGATTCTAGTAGAAATTTTATTCTCCTAATTAAATTAATTAATATGGAATAAAATTAATTCCTATTTAAATGGAATTAAATAATAAAACATCCCACTAGAGTAATATTATTGCTCTCCCCTTTTAGCCACTATTTTACCAATAAAATTGAGCCTCCATGATTAAATAATATTAATCCGATTGATCGATTTACCTCCGTATGTTAAGATATAACGTTCGTTGATTAATTAAATTACTGACAAAATAATTAATCAACTTCTTATTCATTTCCGAAATTAGTACCACTCAGATTTTTAACCATTATGTCAGACAATCGTCTACTTGCAGGGTTTAACATAATGTTCCTTCCTGAGCTCATTTCGGGGACGTCATCAATCCAGTGCACTGAAACATAGTGACCGTAAATAATTTATAACAGCACATCATATAATTATTCTTACATACCAAAATACCTCGTATGTCATCCTAATAAAATAGAAATCACTTGGTAAATCAAATAAATAAGGAATAAAAATATATGCCTATTTTATATTATCTTACAGCTTAAGAGAACGCATCAATCACCGAATGTTTAGATTACAACAACGGTCAGTGAGTCTCATATCCTTATCCTTTCGTGGTCCTATTCAACACTTAACTTAAGTGCTAGTGTAATCCTTCAGTCAAAGACTAACTGAATCAAGAATACACTACAGTCTTTTTCCAAGAGGGGTCTCACTGCCTGTCTAGACTGTGAACGAATAGTTTAGTCTTATAAGGAACCGATAGGTGATCTTTCTGTTCGAAACTCTTCGAACCACACTATCTCAATATAAGACATGGAGTATGATTTGCATAAATAAATAAACTGCAAACATATGTACTTTGACTGAAACATGATGACTAGATCAAAATGGAATTGATAGAATCTGCAAAACATAGCTTTTATAGCATACCTCTAATAGAAGGAACCATGTTCTGAATTTATATAGCCGTTTCTAGTGCCAATCTCCAGAACGGATCTGGTAATTTAGAATAACTCATCATTGACCTAACCATTTCCATAAGAGTCTTGTTTCTTCGCTCTGCAATCCCGTTCTGCTGGGGCGTGCCGGGTGCAGTCAATTGGGAATGAATCCCAGCTTCCGATAAGTATGTCCTGAACTCTCCAAAGAGGTATTTGCCACCTCGATCAGATCGAAGTGACTTGATACTTTTACCATGAAGCTTATCCACAACTGCCCGATACTCCTTGAATTCCTCAAAGCATTCGGACTTGCGGTGCAACAGATAAACGTACCCAAATCACGAATGATTATCTATAAATGAGAAAAAAATTTCGAAACCTCCTCTAGTCTAGATCGAAATAGGACCACATAAATCAAAATGAATCAATCCTACACTTCTTGGCTCCTATACCCCTTTGTCGTAAACGGCCTCTTAGCCATCTTACCTTCTAGGCATGATTCGCAAGTTGGATAGTGCTCTTCCAATGGACCGAAAAGTCCACTGGCCACTAACTTTTGAATCATCCTAAGGTTGATGTGCCCAAGTCTAAGGTTCCAAATATATGCTTGATTCATGCTCGAAGATTCTTTCCTCTTATTAGATTTAGTCACGACATTATTTAAATCAGTTTGTTGCAGTGTGGGAGAGTTTGGTTTAAGAACATACAAATTGCCAACTAATGAACCAGAACAAATGAAACGCCTTCCATAACGAATAACAACCAAGTCATCAAACGTAAAGGAAAATCCATCTGAAACAAGTTTAGAAACTGAAACAAGATTCTTTCTAAAACTTGGAACATAAAGGCAATGTCTCAAAACCAAAATACTACTATCAAAAGATAAAGTAATGTCTCCCACTGCAACAGCCTCCACGTTCGTAGCATTGGCCATGTAGACGGTGATCTCTCCCTCCCTAAGTCGTCTGATTTCCTTAAACCCCTGCAATGAATTGCAGACATGATCAGTGGCTCCAGTATCTACACACCAGGTTCTGGTAGATACAACCGCTAAACATATTTCTACGACATTAACGAGAGAGTTACCTTTCTTGAGGATAGGGCAGTTGACCTTCTGTCCTGATCTCTCAGCTCTAGATGTTTCCATTGCCTCCTGAACAGAGCTCCTTTTCCTTTTTATCCCTGCGGACTTGGAGGATGAGTCCATCACACGTTCTGCAAGAATCATCTCTCGCTCATCATGGATAATCTTCTCAGCCTCCTCAAGTTCCCCAATCAGCTCAGCCACTGACAGTTTTCGAAGAAGCCCATCATAAATGTAGCAAAGCTGGTTAAGGTCCTTATGCAGTGTGAAGAGTATAATGTCAACCTTGATGCTCTCACAAATGTGAGCACCTTCAGACTCCATGCGAGCGAACTACTCCATTAGCTTCTGGACATGTTCCCTTACGGGAGTGTCCCTAACCATGGTGATCGATATAACAATATCTAAGTTCCTCTTCCAATCAAATGGTTTAGGACTAGCAAGTTGATTTTCTTTTTGAATGACAGATAACGGATTGAATAACATGATGAATATCTGAGAAACATGAAAATAATTTTACAGATTAAATACATTTGAATTTAACTGCTAATATTGATATCCTCAAAACAATATTAACTTAAATTCACCCACATCTCAAAACACCGAGAGTTAATGCATGATACGAGGGTAACCCTACATAACTCAACATTCGCAAGAGAGGGGCTTTCAAATGCCCAATAATTTTCAGAAGTCAAAACCAAATTCATGACGAACGAAATTAATAGTCGGTCTCCATTTGGTCATGCAATAAATTCAGGTACCCCGAGGGGAGTTATAAATAAATCGCATTCTAAGTGAATCCCATTTCTCGACCTTGAGTTCATACGAATTCGATTATACGTCATCCGAGGGGAAGTCCGTACTCTCTCATAAGACTCTTTCTAATCGTCTAATTTAGAAATTTGTCCTGGTAATTACCTACAATTAAATTTAGCGATGTCACCCAAGGGGAAGCCCATAACCGCAATTAATTGATTTACTGACAAAATAGAAATGGAGGCCTTAGAAATTTTACAATTAACTGTAATTTAAAATCCCTTCTCAGACTTAGTATAATTTAAATGATGATGTTTACTTATTTAAATATTTATACAATTCTAAATTAATCCTATATAAATGCAATAATTAATTAACATACATAAATAAATATGCAATTCTAAATTAATCCCATGCAAATGGAATAATTAGTTAACATGCATAAATAAATAAATAAATAAATAAATAATGGTATAATAAATTTAAATAAATAAATAAATCCACTATTATGGTCATTAAATATTGAGTTCCCATAAACAAGGAAACATTGTATATTTTTTTCATGTTCAACTAGAACTCTAACTGCAGTAGAATCCTGGTTGATATCATAGTGCTAGGCCACCAAGTAAACCTCTCCACCACCGTCGCCGCGCCGACAGTGGTCGAAAAAAATAATAATTTTTTTTGCGCGCCTTCGTGGCGCATCTCCGGGCTCCAGTCCGGTTGCTTTTTTTAGGCTCGTTGATCTCTTGTAATCTCCCGGCAATTAGTCCACGATTACAACACGAAAAATATAATTTACAAAATTACATAATCTGATCCTAGATCCAACGAATGGATGTACATGTTTTCTAAACAAAATAATTAAACCTATCTGGTCAATCCCTGGGCGAATAATTATTACAAACATTCATCCATCAAATTCCTCGACATGTCCGAGGCTTTAAAAAAAATTTAAAACCATACATCACATTCATCAACAATCATCAAACACATAGTCGACAATAATAGTGGATTAAACTAATTCCTGCAAAACTGAGTTATGCGAATATAATCCAATATATGGCTGCATTTGAACACATCTTGACAGATAAAGCCGTAAAAATTCAAACTTGTACACAACGAATTAAACCAAGTGCTCTGATACCACTTGTTGGGATCTATGAGGATCTCGTTATGCACAAATCACAAATTCAATAGCAAAATGTAAACCTATGCGCAGCGGATCTAAAGGTTTGCATAGAGAACTTACAGCTTAAAATGTATGGCAATCTGGCTGATCTTCTGGATGGCCATACACAGCACACCAATAAAAAGTAGACTGCAAATCGCGTCTTAGGGTTGCACGAACAACATCGAATCGAAAATCGGATCAAACAGGTGCAAAAAGGGAAGAAGACAAGTTGCAGTCTTGGGAGCTTGCGGCGGCGCGTGAGGTCGCGTGCTGCGTCGGATGGCGGCGATCTCGACGCTGTTGAGCTCTCGTCGAGACAGTCGTCTGGGTATTCTGCACGTCTTGATCGGACCTTCGTGTTAGTTCTTTACGATAAAATATATTTCGTCTCGGTTTAGCTATAGATCTTCTACTGTATGTCTCAAACACCTCTTAATCTTGTACCGGTGGAACAACAATAAGAAGATAAAGCTCGAATGGGAACTGAGAGAGAATATGGGGGGCGGCCGAATTGGCGTGTTATTATTAATTCTATTCTCTTCCCATGAGCTTAATGATATATATATAGAGCTACAGTAGGCACCCTTAGGAGATTAGATTAGGGCTCCTTAATTAATAAAAATACTTGTGGACCAAACCACTTATTTTAATTAATTAAATAATATTAAATGGGCCACCACAATAATATTATTTCACTCCCTTTTCCTAGCCCAATTTACAATAGAGACTCCAATAATAATTATTCGATTTATCTCCCCATGTTTAAGATATAATGTCCATTAATTAATTCGATTACTAACAATCAAGAATTAATTAATCATTATTTCACAGAAGCTAGCACTCGTTCATCACATTATTACTATGCTGGAATTTAATCCACCATCAGGGTTTAACATAATAATCATTCATGAACTCACTCCGGGGACATCATCAAACTAACACACACGGTGACCGTAAATATCCTAACAGCACATCCTACATGCAGCAATATTACCCAAGACAGCGGGTCTATTGGCCCAGTTCACTAAGCCTCACCCATGTGAATCAAAGTAATAAGTACTACACATTTATGCTTGTTTACTATCTTATGGGTTAAGAGTACAGTAATGAACCGAGGCCTAGTTCGTTTACGACGATCAGTATAAAATGAACTGCTCCTCTCTGGGATCATGTTCAATACATAAATGTACTAGTGCAACTAATCAGTCAAGACAAACTGTATGGTTGACACAACAACCGTTCACAATGGGGTGTTCATGTCCATCTGGGTTGTGAACCACTTATTCTTGTTTCGCGAGTAACTGATAGCATGATCTTCGGTCGCCCGATGACGATCCACACTATCTAATGCAAAACAACAGAATGTAGAACTTGTTTAATCTAACATGTTACTCATTCATAAAGGGTAAAGGTGTAATATCATCCAAAGCCAAGCTTTCAGTATATAACACTAACACTACTCCGGCAACATTTTCTTTTTATTATTATTTTTATTTTTTGAAGGTTCGTCCTCCGCCGAGAAGAACTCCTGCGGCAACAAATCCAGTGAAAGAAGTGATCCGTACGACAATTTTCTCCTACGAAAATTGATATTTTTCCAGCAGCATTTGGCCTTTTTTCGGCAACAAATCTATGTATTATATGAGGACTTTGGAGTCCAAAAATCATCTTTAATTCATATATTTTTGGTTAATTTGTTAAGGATTCAATTTTGAAAATTGTTGTTTATATTTACCCTAAAACACATAAAGTGATGATAATCTCTTTTTGTTGTCCATGTATACCAAATTTATGCAATCT
This sequence comes from Striga hermonthica, assembly GCA_902706635.1. Lineage (NCBI taxonomy): Eukaryota > Viridiplantae > Streptophyta > Magnoliopsida > Lamiales > Orobanchaceae > Striga > Striga hermonthica. The sequence continues at coordinate 34,595 of CACSLK010031729.1, read as the reverse complement.
TTAGGTTATGTTAGATGTTATTCACCCTAAAACAAAAAAATTAAGAAGAAAATGATTATGGTACCTCTGTTTGTGTATCATAGTACCACTTTTTGGAAAATATAAAGTTGTTTTAGTTTATCCCATTATTGTTTGCGTTCTCTATGCACCTTGGATCAACGCTTGACAAAATGTACACTCTCATTGCTAAGAGGTGGTTGAATTTTAATTTCGAATCCGTCTTGCTATGCTATATTGCGGCAAAGGAAAAAAAGCGAGTGAGTCTGTCCGATGATGTGGATGTAAAAACATGATTGGGTTACATGTTTGTTGAAAAGTAAATATTGCAGAGATATTTGTCGTTAAAAGAAATAAAAGACCGGATGATGGAGTTTAATCCATCCCCGTGAACATGAGCAGGTAATGTTGCTTTCATGATAAATATGGTATAGTCGTATCATATCCTAGTTTATTAATTTTTTAACTAGTTCCATTATTTATAAATATTTGTATTATTTTTCATGAACGCAGGTAAATCGTACCATGTGATGATATGTCAGAGGGAGAATCTGAGTTGTTGTTCCAAGATAAATCGATCGATTATTGAAGATTTTACATCAAAAGAGAGGGGCTGATATTCATTGGGGCCGACGGATTTTGAAAGAATGTTAAAAACTACGCGATTGCAAATTGGCGGTCTTTTAAGTATCGAAGAAATGATAAGTAGTGTTAGTTTCATATACTGAAAGCTTGGCTTTGGATGATATTACACTTTTACCCTTTATAAATAAGAAGCATGTTAGATTAAACAAGTTCTACGTTCTGTTGTTTTGCAATTAGAGAGAGTGGGTCGCCATCGGGCGAACCGAAGATCATTCTATCAGTTACTTGCGAAACAATAATGGTGGTTCACAACCTAGATAGAAATGAACACCCCATCTAAACGGCTGTAGTGACAACGATACAGTTTGTCTTGACTGATTAGATGCACCAGTACATTTATGTATTTAACAGGATCCCAGAAAGGAGAATTTCGTTTTATACTGATGTCGTAAACGAACTAGGCCTCGGTTGATTATTGTGTTCTCTTAACCCGTAAGATATTAAACAGACGCATATATGCAATATATATTATTTTGATTAAAATGGGTGAGGTTCAGTTCACTGCATTAATATTCCTAATGTCTTGGATGATAATTATTTGTTCCATTTTTGTCATGTTTTACTTGTTTATTTTATATTTAATTTTCCCCATCTTAGGTAATTTTTATTTGGTACTTGGTCCATTTTGTGTATTTTCGTGTTTTTCCCCTTTTCTGTTCGTTTTTGGTTTTCTTGTGTGTTTTTCCCGTCTTTCTGCATTTTTCTTTTCGGTGGTGATGTGCAGGTTAGGTAGCTCTGTCAGTTATTAATTTCGAGAGGGAAAGATACCATGCGAGGATTACGATCGTGGAAGTTGGGGTCGAGTCGAATAGAAAAAGACGGAATTCAATTCTGAGTCCGGATGCGTGCATACGAGCCCGAAAACTGCCACCTTGCCAGAAAAATCCTTCACCGCGGCCTGCGACGCTACTTCCACGGCCGCGGTGAACAAATTCTCCCGCCGCCCAGTTTTAGTCGCCGCGGCCGCGACTCTTCCTTCACCGCGGCCGCGGCGAACAAAAAAGGTCCCAGATTTTCATCTTCAGTCCTGAGAAAGTCGCAACCTCGGGAGTTGGTCACGGCCTCAGAGGTTCTTCGCCGCGGCCAGCGAGATGTTCGCGACCGCGGGGGCCGCGACGTGCATAATTTTAAGTTCAGTTTTTGTAATCATTTTTCATTATCTTTAAGCTAGGTTTTGAACTATTCTCTCGTACTTTTCAATTCCAGAACATACTTTCTCTTAGTTTTTTGTAGAAATTCATCTTGAGAGTAAAAACCTCCAAGATTGGTATTTACGGATTCATTTTGCACTCGGATTTTGACGTTGAACCTTCATATTAATCTTAAGCTTCTATTTTCTTTTTATTCATGAATGATATGGCTTTGTTTAATATGAATGTTTATGTTGAGATTGCTATGAGTAGCTAAATTCTCTAGCTAGGGTTAGGGGATTGTCGTTTAGGTTTGATTTCGTTTATATGCTTGATAATTGCTCAATCTTTTCGAGTTGTGCTTAACCTAGGGTTTAGATGCTTGATCGCCATCGTAATCTAATCGATTTTGAAACCGAAAGGGGAGAAATCGTTCGATCTAGGCTCGTTAAGAATAGGTTTGTTCAGAAACGTATTGTCTATATGCTAATTGATTCGTTAATGATTCGTTTATGTTTATTCTCTTGTTTCGTGAGAAATTGAGAATGAATCTCTAGATGAGTTAGTTTTTCGAGTCCTTTAGTCGAGTAATTGATTGTTCGTTAAATGTATTGATAACTGGAAGCGATATCCCAGATACCCTAGCCACCTTTATTATTATTTGAATTTGTGTTCGGAGTTGCGAGTTTGAAATTTCTAGCTTTGTTTTTTTTACAATTCGTTGTTGATAAAGCAAACCAAATCAATCTGATTAGAGTGTTAGGATTATTTTTCTTTTTTTTTATGATTGAATATTTGCGCGATTTAATCCCCAACCTTTTTTGTGATACGACCCGGTATTCGAATCTTTCGATTCTACTCTGGTAAAAATATTTACAATAAATTGGCACTATTGCCGGGGAAAGCTCGGCCCAACTCCTCTTGGCGTAGAAATCGATGGCCTAGCTTCTCGTACCAGCCATAGTGAACCCGCAAGCTTGCGTCATCACGGAATTGTTCACCGTAAAATCATTTCCCTTAAGCCGACAAGTGAAGTATTCGTTCCCGTCGGCGAGCACGAATGAGCTGAAGAACTCAAGCATAAGGCTTCGATGTGATGCCTCCTCGATCTTGGCATACTAGGTTAAGTTGAGGACCTTGAGGTACTTCACCACGTCCTCCAGAATACCGAGGTCGTTCAAGAGGCCCCAATCAACCGCCTTCGGCCTCACTACCTCTATTTGAGAGAGACGGGCCTAAGGGGGCAAAAAGAAAGAATTTCTTTTTGGCAATCAGAGGGTGCTCGTAGATCAGATACTGCTAGCTTGCCGAGAAAGGCCAGAGGGGCATCTCGAGAGAAGGATTCGCCCGCTTTTCGTTTCTTAGTCGGCTCTTGAGTGGTCTTCTTCTTAGTGGGGCATATCGGAGTCTTGCCCATTATGAGATTCTCTCGGGCAATTCGTCGAACACCTTGAGTGCACAAGTGGGAGGTTCAAGCTTTGGAGAAGATGATAATGGTGGAGGCCAAAGTGTAGCTATTCAATCTCAATACCACACCAATCAATCCCATAATTCTATTTTTTTCACAACAATAGCTAGAATCAAAATTACCGGAATGTGACTTCTCGAAGGTATTGGACCCGTGAAGTTGAGCCTGGTGACAAAGGGTAACGATGTTGCAGTTGACGTGACTGCTGGAAAGGCGTCGGAGAGGCACTGTGAATACCGACGAGACTGACCGATCAGAGACGATGCCGGTGGGAGGCGCATAGGTAAAAATGGCCTAGGGTTCCCGAACTCAAAAGTGATATAGTTGGTAATCTCTTGAGAGGACCTCAGAGTGATGAGCTTCAGATTTTTTAGGAAGAATTTTGGAAACGGTGCAATGATGAGGATATGAATTTGATGTTCGAAGGTAATGATGGATGAAATCACCGGTGCGTAGAGAGTAATTTGAGAGAGAAATTATGCTTATCAATCTGCACGATGGAGTCCTTAAAACACGAATCTCGCAACCGGCGACTTTTCCAGGGTCGCGACATTGTTTGTTCGCCATGGCCGCGACTTGGCTCCGCGGCCGCGAGATTTTAGAGCAGAAGGTGTGAGTTTTGGGACCTACAACTCACCGCAGCCGCGGCGATGAAATAACCCGCGACCGTGACCTGTCTCCGCTGCCGCGAATTTTTTTGCGCTTGACATGTGATATCTGAGACCGAAAAAATACTCGCCGCGGCCGCGACTAAGGGAAACCCGCGGCCGCGACCATCAATATTTTTGTTTATACAGTAGTACAAAGGATACTCGATTTAATGCCGGGAGCACGGCACACTTTCACGATTAGACGTAGGCTGGGTCGCCGAGACTAATGGTCTCGACGTGTCGCTACCCGAACTCTCCATCAAAGTATGGTTTAACTCTCTGCCCGTTGACCACGAAAAGGTTGTTGTTCGCCGGATTATGCAATCGGACGACTCCAAATGATAATACCTCATCAATAATGTATGGCTTACTCCAACGTGATTTGAGCTTTCCCGGAAAGAGACGAAGACGGGAATTGAATAGAAGTACCTTCATGCCGGGCTCGAGATTCTTACGAACAATAGTAGCATCGTGAAGCCTCTTCACTTTGTCCTTGTAAATCTTTGCATTTTCGTAAGCCTCATTCCTCAACTCTTCAAGTTCTGATAGCTGTAACATCCTCTTTCGTCCGGCTGCATCAAGGTCAAATTTTACCTTTTTGATCGCCCAAAATGCTTTGTGCTCAATCTCAACCGGTAGGTATCACGATTTCACATAGAATAGCCAAAACGGGCTCATCCCCAAAACTCCTCCCTTGTAAGCTGTGCGTTGGACCCATAAAGCATCATCGAGCCGACTTGACCAATCTTTTCTAGACGAGTTCACCGTCTTCTCAAGAATGATCTTGATTTGCTTGTAGCTCGTTTTTGCCTAGCCCGATGTATGAGGATGATAAGGGGTGGCCACCTTATGAGAGATACCGTATTTCTTCACCAGCTTTTAAAAAATACAGTTGCAAAAATGCTTTCCTCCATCACTGACAATAGCCCGTGGAAACCAAAACTTGCTCAAAATATTTCCTCGCAAAAACTTGATGACCACATTAGCATCACATGTCCATGTGGGGATAGCCTCAGACCACTTGGACACGTAATCTACAGCAAGAAGAATATACTCAAAACCAAAAGATTTAGAAAATGGTCCCATAAAGTCAACACCCCATACATAAAAAATTTCAACTTGTAGATTGTTCACAAGGAGCATTTCATTCCTAGGACCAATGTTCCCAATTCTTTGGCATCGATCACAAGATTTGAAAACACTATGAGCATCTCTAAGGACAGTTGGCCAAAACAAACTTGATTGGAGAACCTTAAAGGCGGTCTTTCGACCTCTAAAATGTCCTCCACAGTTAAGCTCGTGGCAAAAAATAAGAACATCTTATTGCTCTTCTTCGGGCACACACCTCCGAAGAATCTCATATTTTCCCATCTTACAAAGGAATGGATCATCCCAGAAGTAACTCATGCACATAAAAACAAAATGCTCTCTCTCTCTTGGGAAGAGAGATCAGGCCGCAATTTACCACAACACAAATAATTCACAATGTCAACATACCAAGCACTTCTCGACACTGCATGTACATGCTCATAAGAAAAATTATCATTAATAGAATGATGCACAATCAATGAAGATGATGATTCAGATGGTACTATGCGTGACAAGTGATCAACAACTACACTCTCAGATCCTTTCCTATCTCTAATATCAACGTCAAACTCTTGCAACAACAAGATCCACCGGATGAGCCTTGGTTTAGAATGAGTTTTGCTCAAAAGGTACTTCAAAGCCGCATGGTCAGAGTGAATAATCACATTGGAACCAAAAATATATGATCTAAATTTTTCAAGAGAAAAGGCCACGGCTAGAAGTTCCTTCTCGGTGGTAGTATAATTCTGTTGGGCCCCGTTAAGAGTCAAACTAGCATAATAAATCAATCGAAGCAACATATCAATTTATTGACCTAAAACGGCGCCCACTGCAAGATTACACGCATCACACATAATTTCAAACGTAAGCGACCAATCAGGGGAAATGACAATAGGGGCACTCACAAGCTTGTTCTTTAAAAAAATGAAAGCACTCAAGCAAGCATCGTAAAAAATATGTGGCACATCCTGGGCAAGAAAATGACATAAAGGCTGACTAATTTCGAAAAATCTTTTATAAAACACCTATAAAACCCCGCATGTCCCAAAAAACTCCTAATCCCCTTAACATTCACAAGAGGAGGAAGTTTTTCAATAACATCCACTTTCGCCTTATTTACCTCAATCCCCCTACTAGAAACGACGTGGCCTAAAACAACACCACTTCTAACCATAAAATGACTCTTTTCCCAGCTCAAAGTCAAATCGGACTCAATGCAATGTTCTAGGACACGAGATAAATTACGGAGATAATGAGAAAATGAATCACCAAAGATAGAGAAGTCATCCATATATACCTGCAAACAGTCCTCAAGCATATCAGAGAAGATGGAGAACATGTGTTGTAAATATTTTTCAGAGTAGAATCGAAAGATTCGAACACCGGGTCGTGTCTCACGAGGAAGGTTAGACAGATTATTAAGCACGTTTATTCAAACACAATTAAAAGAAATAAAAGAGTAAAATACCTAAACATACTATTTTAAATGATTGGGTTTGGTTTAATTATCTACTGGCATGAGAATTCAAATAAAGCAGTAAAAATAGCAAGCAACGTAGAACATATAGGATTAGAGAAGCTAGGGAGTCGGGGATGTCCGTTTTGGTTCGAAATGTGATTATCGAGCAAGTGATTGTCCAGTTAAGTGATTTGAATAACCTACACGTTCAAGTACTCATTCTCAATAACTTTTCGTAACAAGAGAACAAACTAGAACTGCAAGTTAACAAGTCATTTAACTCCTAGGCAATACAGTTACGAACAAGCCTAGCTTATGCAAGCCTATTTCGACCGACTCCTCCCCTTTCGGTTCTAAGAGTAGATTAACTTAGACTAGAAGATGATTAATCAACTAGCTCGTTTAGAATTAACAACATCAAACATGAATTTATCAAATTCAATTGAAACAATTGCAAGTTGAAGTGTCACCCTTCAACAATTCTCAAAATCCAAAATAATGATTGAAAAACCCTAATTCAAGATTAACTCGCATAAGATGAACAATCAACAAACACCCACAATCACAAACGAAATCAAAACATCAATCCCCTATCCCTAGCACAAGGATTTAGCTACTCATAGTCGAAAAATCAACAAAAGTATTCATCGCAATCCAAGAATTCATAATTAACGATAAAGTTAAAAGAAAATCTTACGATTGATAATTCTCAAGGTTGAATCCGATAAACAAGCTTGAAATCCAAAAGCAATAATAAAATTCAATCTCAAAATCCTTTTTCTACGATTAAAATACGAAAGAAAGATGAAAACGAGTGTTTCGAATGATAGGTAGGGTTCTGAAGTTTTCTGAGATTATCTGCCGAATGTCCCCGTCTCACCTATATATACTAGCATATGACACGGCGCGGAAAAGTGGTGGCACGGCGTGGAGAGGGTTTGCGGCGCGGAGGGAGAGATCTTCACGGCGTGGGGATAGTCTCGCGGTGCGGCAGGGTCAGGCGCCGCGCCGCGGCGGTGGTAACATGGCATGGCAAGGCAATGGTGGCGCGGCGTAATGATCCTCAGCGGCGTGGGCTTGGTAGGTGAGTCTCTGAAGGCCCGTTAGCGGTGTCACGTGAGATGTCGCGCCGTGAAGGAAGTGAAATGTCGCCGCAGCAACTAGATGGCTCCTGCTTGTTTTTTTATGCACTCTGAGACATGTACTTTGTATATTCGAAACAACTCGACTAGAAAGCTACAAATATGTGGTCAACGATCCAAACCTGCACACCTCCAAGAACAAGAAAACACAAAAAAATGAAGAAAATAACAAAAAAAAATGAAAACAAAGAAATAACGACAAACGCACAAAACAAACTACAGAGGACCGAAAATCCTATCAAAAGACCTAAAACGGGGGCAAAAAATCAATAAACTACCAAAGAAAAAGATAAAAAAAAAAATGGGACAAACAACTCCCCCACACTAAAACCTTTGTTCGTCCCGAACAAAAAGAAAAGAAAAGAAAGAAAAACAAGCAACCGAGCAAGGACAACAGTTCAAGCAAGACTAATCTCAAACCAATCAATCTAAGTCAAGAAGAATTCAAATGATCACAAGAACACACCTCAACTATTAACTTGGCCATTTTGAAGACATAGACTCTCG
>CACSLK010031729.1:1777-17270 GCA_902706635.1 Striga hermonthica | reverse complement strand
GCCATAACACCAATAAATCACGAAACTAGTTCGAGCAATATGAAGTTAACTGAACATAATATTGCATAACATGGCTGAATACATAAGGCTTGCTTGAGATATTCGAATTAAAACATGACATGCTCTAAATGGACTACACGCACGCATAAACGGCTTAAGCCGTATCATGATAAGATCATAGCAAAACCGGAGCTAACATAACTCAAGGTAAAACGAAGTTACTTTCTCGAACCTTTGACTGATTGTACTAACTACTCGGCTTAATCGAAGCCTTCTTGCGCGGGCGTGCGATTACTCCGTGCGGTACTCTCACGTGCGCCGTGCGGTGTGCTTCGCTTGCGTGCGATCTCTCACAACTAAAGCAAAATCTCTCAAATTACACTAACTCTCTCAATACTATCATATAATATAGGATTTGAAAGGCCAAAATCTTTCCCAATTTATGCCATATATATGGGACCGAATATGCATGGGGAGGGTGGGAAAACTTGGTGGCTTTATCACATAATACCACTTGTCACCCTAAGGAAATATTACCATGCTAACTCATCCCTAGTATGAGCTTAGTCATTACTTAGGCATTAGTATAGTGCCACCTCATGCTAAAAGGAAAATAAAATTTCCTTTGGTTGAGAAAAAAAATGCCTACGGCATTTCTAAAAAGAAATATAAATTTTGCATGACTTTAAGTCATAATGCTCACGGCATTATAAGAACAAATGTGATAAATTAAAATGACTTACTACTCCAACAATGCCACGGCATTTTGAACTCACATTTGATTAATTGCTAATTAATCACAATTCTCATGCTTAATTAATTAACTAAGCATGACACTTAATTAACGAAATTATTTCGAACGTAAACGAGACTTTGAAAATAATTTCGGGTAATTTCAACTGAAATAATTAATTCCGAAAGAAAATTTCGAATTTTCCTGACTTGGACGATTAATCTGAATAATTCGTCAACTTGACTTATTAATTCCGAACTCCTTAAATAAAGAAACGAATCGGAATTAAGTCTGGAAACTTATCCAGTTACTGAAATAATTAACCGAATAATTTATCGACTAATAGTCGGACTTGGAATATAACTAACTGAATAACTTGAACTTGAACATGAACATGATTATTTATTAACAAAGGCTAGCTTAAAATTAAAAGCTAGTATTTTCCTTTATTAATAAAACTCGGGGTGTTACAGAGTTGTTATCTTTGCCTTGCGTTTGCCCTTGTCCTTGGGAGGAGCCGGAGGTGCTGCTTTTGTTCTCACCATGTTCAGATTTAGGATACGGAGTGAATTCAAATCAACTAGCTTCCTTTCCCAGTTGAGGCAATTTAGCAAACACTTGGTGTGCAAAAAATTTAACAAGAAGCTTTTGGAGAACTTCAAATAATCTCTGCCCAATTTCCACACCTCAATCAGCTTTCCAACGAGATTATAAAAATTCCCCTACCGTGAATATAGGAGACGACCGGAGTGAAAGAATTTGCTGGAAAAAGTTGGTCTTCCTGTGTGTTCGGTTGGAGCAATTTCTGCCGGAAGAAACAAGCTGGCCGGAGATGGAGGTTGTTGTTGATGGAGGGTGGCCGGTGGTGGAGGGTTCGAAGGCTGCGGTGGTGGTCAGAAGTCGTGTGATGGTGAAGAGGTCGATGGTTGAGATTATGACAGCGAGGGTTTATGTTCGTGAGAGAAGATGAAGAATTCTGATGTTTTGAAGCGCGATTCCTATTTAAAGGCCGGGAGTGCCGCGGCGTGTCATGTGCCGCGGCGCGAGAGACTAAGTTGGGCCGCAGCGTGATGCGTGTCGTGGCGTGACACCGAAAAAAAGGACTCTCTGAAGACCCATTAAGGGTGCCGCGAGGTGCGTCGCGGCGTGACAGTCTAGAGGGCTCCGCAGCGTGAAGGGTCACGCGGCGTGACATGTGAATATCGAGCCTCTGTACGCCCGTGAAGTCTTCCGCGAGTTGTGCCGCGCCGCGTGGACCTGGAACCTGCTTATGTTATTCGATTTTTTAATCAACCTGCAATCACATAATGCAAGGCATAATCATCTAAAAATTCCCAACACTTAAAATCGAGCAATCATTCCATTGTCGATAATCAGTGTTAGGAAAAATTATCTACATAATTAACCAAAAGAAAAATAGAGAAATGACACTAAATGCAAAAAAAGAAAAATGAAAGATACAATCGTACAGTGCACAGTGACTATGCCAGTCACTGTGAATTCGGTGGTGCTGGCGGAGGGTGGAGGTAGTCAGGCCCCGAACAGTGATAGACACCTGACACATCAAAACTTTCATCCCATTGGGCCCAGAGCAGCTCCATTGAGCTCGGTTTGGGAAGGACAGATTGGTTGAAATTGCTTCCCATCTCGACATGGTCCTTCCCTGACCTCTTCGTGTATATTCGCACACACGCTTCTTCAATTATCTGATCCATCGCTATAATAGACATGCATTCTTCCACAGAATTTACTTGTGGCTCAGGCTGAGTCTCTCGGACGGATATGGTGATGGACTCACCCAACACTGTCATGTTTAGCGTCCCACTCTTGACATCGATCATCGTGTTCGTAGTCTCCATGAACGGTCGTCCGAGATAAATAGTGTGCCCCTTCCTACTTTCTTGTACTTCTCCCACATCAAGCACAATGAAGTCTACACGACAATCATTTTCCCAACACGAACAAGTACATCCTCCAAAATTCCTTCGGGTTGACGGAGCGAGCGATCAGCCAACTGTAAGCGCAACCTAGTAGGCTTCAAATCTCCAAGTCCGAGCCTGTGATATACTGCAAGTGGCATGAGGTTTATGCCTGCTCCTAGATCGAGCATCCCCAAAGTCTTTTCCCCATTCCCGAAGGCCATAGTGATCACGAAGCCTCCGGGGTCCTTTTCTTTCTTGGGCAGGTCGTACTGGAAGACACTCGCTGCCTCGCATTTAATCACCCCATCGCTGCTCACTACCCGCCTCTTATTCGTTGCTACTTCCTTGCAAAATCTTGCGTAGGCCGGGATTTTCTTCATCACGTTAGGTGGAGATAAATAAACATTGGCTTTAGCCAACATTATGTGGAGGTCTCGCATCAGCTTGCGGTCCTTCTCCTCAAAAAGTCGGCTCGGGAATGGAATCTTTGGTCTGTACAGGTTTGGAGACTTGTGCAAGGCCGGCTCAGTAGGCTGTATCACTGGAGCTTCTTCCGTTCTCCCATGCTCCTTCGGGACCTCTTTTACTTCCTTCACCTCTTCGGGCATAATCACGACTACCGAATTCGCATGCTCCGGCTGACTCGGCAACTTCTTTTTGTTCAACTCAGTATCGATGGTCCCAACCCGTGTGGCTAGTTGGCCCACTTGTGTCTCAAGACGCTTAATGGAAGCATCATGATTTGTGACGAAATTGAGGATTTTTTCCAGCTTGTCGTCCGTGCTAGATGGGGTTGATCTGGATTCTGGTGCTGGCAGCCTTAACATTCCCCTCGGTTGCTGCTGCTACGGGACAAAGTTGGTTTGAGGTGGTTGCTGATAGTGGTTGTTGGACCATGAGAAATGAGGGTGGTTTCGCCACCCCGGGTTGTACGTGTTCGAGTAGGGGTTGTTCCCGGGCCGGTTCTGATAACCCTGTAGTGCGTTTACCTCGGTATTTTGGCCTTCGTAGCCCGACTCGATAGTCGATGGGCACACCTCAGAACTGTACCCCTGAACTCCGCATGCACCACAAATGCTCGCGGTCATAGTCTGAATTGGAGGGGCATTCCTAGCATTCAGTAGCCTCATTTGCTCCATGAGCTCGACTAACTACTGAGCCATGACATCATTGCTCGGTCCCACCTCATTCACAGTCGACCTCTTTCCTCTTACACTTTTCTGAGATGAGTTTGCACTCATCGTCTCATAGATAGCAATCATCTCTTCAGCTGTCCTGGCCCCAATGTCCCCTCCAGCTGTATTGTCCACCATGTACTGCAAGTTCTGATGGAGGGAGTCGTAGAAACAATTCGCTAGTAGCCCCGGAGCGAGGTTGTGGTGGGGGCACTGCCTCTGAAGGTCCTTGAAGCGTTCCTAGGCCTCATGAAGAGGCTCGTGCGGCAGTTGGGCGAAAGAGACTATCTGAGACCGGATGTCTTGGGTCTTCCGGTGGGAATAGTACTTCCCGACAAATTTAGCATAAACCTCTAGCCAAGTTGTGAGAGAATCTGGGGCGAGGGTCATGAACCACGCCTTGGCTCGGTCCTTCAGAGTCTCCGAGAAGCATCGCATTTTTAGATGGTCCTCAGACAGCCCATGTAGAGGAAACGTCTGGAGGACGTTGTAAAATTCCCGGAGAAAGTGGACTGGGTCCTCGTTGGCGAGCCCGTGGAACGATGGGAGCTGATTGTAGTGGACCACCTTTAGCTCATAGTTGCGGGCGGCTTGTGGCAACCGGAGGCACGATGTTACTGGCCCGATCATGGGCTGAGCCAGGTTCCGGAGGATGTTGCGTGGTGGTTGTTGTTGTTCAGCCAGGTCCAAGTTGCTTCCTTCGGACGACTTTGGAGAGTGCTCGTCTTTTTCTAGTGATTCCAGGGTCAGCTCCTCTAGCAATTCCCTCAAGCTCTCGCTACCCGACTTGTTAATTGGAGACAGTACACGTCCACCCCTGGTGCGCATACATTAAAACCAACAAGGGTTACGAGCACCAATGATAGACAAGAAGAAAATCAAATGAAAATAAAAACAAAAACTAACACTTAAAAAAATAAAAAGAAAACAAGAGAAACACATAAAATCAAAAAGAATAAGCGCACAAAATATGTCCTGAACCCTCCCCGGCAACGGCGCCAATTTTTTGTAAATATTTTCCGAAGTAGAATCGAAAGATTCGAACACCGGGACGTGTCTCACGAGGAAGGTTAGCTGGATTATTAAGCACGTTTATTCAAACACAATTAAAAGAAATAAAAGAGTAAAATACCTAAACATACTATTTTAAATAATTGGGTTTGGTTTAATTATCTACTGGCACGAGAATTCAAATAAAGCAGTAAAAATAACAAGCAACGTAGAACAGATAGGATTAGAGAAGCTAGGGAGTCGGGGATGTCCGTTTTGGTTCGAAATGTGATTATCGAGCAAGTGATTGTCTAGTTAAGTGATTTGAATAACCTACACGTTCAAGTACTCATTCTCAATAACTTTTCGTAACAAGAGAACAAACTAGAACGACAAGTTAACAAGTCATTTAACTCCTAGGCAATACAGTTACGAACAAGCCTAGCTTATGCGAGCCTATTTTGACCGACTCCTCCCCTTTCGGTTCTAAGAGTCGATTAGACTAGAAGATGATTAATCAACTAGACCGTTTAGAATTAACATCATCAAACATGAATTTATCAAATTCAATTGAAACAATTGCAAGTTAAAGTGTCACCCTTCAACAATTCTCAAAATCCAAAATAATGATTGAAAAACCCTAATTCAAGATTACCTCGTATAAGATGAACAATCAACAAACACCCACAATCACAAACAAAATAAAAACATCAATCCCCTATCCCTAGCACACGGATTTAGCTACTCATAGTCGAATAATCAATAAAAGTATTCATCATAATCCAAGAATTCATAATTAACGATAAAGTTAAAAGGAAATCTTATGATTGATAATTCTCAAGGTTGAATCCGATAAAAATAGCTTGAAATCCGAAAGCAATAATAAAATTCAATCTCAAAATCCTTGTTCTACGATTAAAATACGAAAGAAAGATGAAAACGAGTGTTTCGAATGATAGGTAGGGTTCTGAAGTTTTATGACGAGAAAAGATTATATGCTGAATGTCCCCGTCTCACCTATATATACTAGCATATGACACGGCGCGGAAAAGTGGTGGCACGGCGCGGAGAGGGTTCGCGGTGCGGAGGGAGAGATCTTCACGGCGTGGGGATAGTCTCGCGGCGCGGCAGGGTCAGGCGCCGCGGCGCGGCGGTGGTAACACGACGTGGCAAGGTAATGGTGGCGCGGCGTGATGATCCTCAGCGGTGTGGGCATGGTAGGTGAGTCTCTAAAGGCCCGTTAGCGGTGTCGGGTGAGATGTCGCGCTGTGAAGGAAGTGAAATGCCGCCGCAACAACTAGATGGCTCCTGCTTGTTTTTTTATGCACTCTGGGACATGTACTTTGTATATTCGAAACAACTCGACTAGAAAAGCTCCAAATATGTGGTCAACGATCCAAACCTGCACACCTCCAATAACAAGAAAACACACGAAAAATGAAGAAAAAAAAAATGAAAACAAAGAAAGAACGGCAAACGCACAAACAAACTATGGAGGACCGAAAATCCTATCAAAAAACCTAAAACGGGGGCAAAAAATCAATAAACTACCAAAGAAAAAGATAACAAAAATGGAACAAACAACATGCACCTCTGAATCGTGCCCGGAGCATTGCATAGGCCAAAGGGCATCCGTCTAAACGCAAAGGTGCCGAAGGGGCACGTGAATGTCGTCTTGGGTTGATCCTCAGGTGCTATGGCCACTTGGTAGTAGCCGGAGAGTCCATCCAAGAAGCGTAGAACTGGTGGCCCGAAAGACGGTCAAGAATCTGATTAATAAACGGCAACGGGAAATGGTCCTTCTTGGTCACTGCATTCAGTCGCCTATAGTCAATGCACATGCGCCACCCGGTAGTGATGCGGGTGGGAACCAGCTCCTTCTTGTCTTTCTCGATCACGGTTATGCCTCCCTTCTTCGGCACCACATGAATTGGGCTAACCCACTCACTACTCGCCACTGGATAGATCAATCCCTCAGAGAACAACTTCAACACTTCTTTCTTTACTACCTCCATCATATTCAGGTTTAGCCGCCGTTGGCTATCCCAAAAAGGCTTGTCTCCCTCCTCCAAGATAATTTGGTGCATGCATGTAGATGGACTGATCCCCTTGATGTCTCCCAAGCTCTACCCGATTACTTTCTGATTCTTTCGGAGCATGGCTATCAGCTTCTCCTGCTCCTCCTCCTCCTCACGGTTGAGCTCAACAAAGATGATCACCGGTCTATCATGGGAATCATCCAAGAAGACATACTTAAGGTTCTTGGGCACCTCCTTAAGCTCAAGTGTGGCCTCAGCTCGGGAATAGTCTTCTCCCGCTTCAAAGAGCTCTACTGTAGGCTCTTCCTCTTCCTCGAAATTCGGCAACGATACTTCCTCGAACTTCTGAAATACCATCTCATCAACAAAAGGGTCAGCGAAATCAATGAAAGAACATTCTTCTACAAAATTGACCGAGGATGAGGACATGGCCTCTCGGACAGAAATAGACACCGACTCCCCTAAAACCGTCATATTCAAAGTCCCGTTCTTCACATAGATGAGAGTATTAGTCGTCGCCATGAAAGGTCTCCTGAGAAGGATGGTGTGATCCTTCCCATTCTCGTGCACATCCCCAACGTCTAGAACAACGAAATCCACTAGAATGATAAGCTTACCCGAACATCCTCGATGATCCCCCTCGGGTACCTGATGGAATGGTCTGCCAACTGGAGGCACATGCGAGTTGGCCTCAAATCCCCAAGGCCGAACCTCTGAAAAATCGAGAAGGGCATAAGATTAATTTTGGCCCGAGGTCAAGCATCCCCGAAGCTACCTTCCCATTTCCCAAGGCTATCTGGATAATAAAACCACCGGGGTCATGTTCCTTCTTGGGCAAGTCGTGCTGCATTGCACTTGTCGCCTCGTACACAACCACCTTCTCTCCATCCTCAATCTTCCTCTTCTTGGTCACAAAGTCCATAAAGAACTTGCCATATGATGGCATATTCTTAATCACATCGAGGAGTGGCAAGTTGATGTTCATCTTAGAGAGCATGCTGAAAATATCCTGAAACTGCTTCTCTTGCTTCTCGTTCTTAAGCCGGTCCAGAAAGGGAACGCGCGGCTTATATGGATTCGGTGACTTATGTAGCATCGGCTTGTCAGTCGTCTCCCCAGGGTCTGCTTCTTTGATCTTCTCTAGATGAACCTCTTGATACTCAGGCTCGGGCATCTGCACCTTGTTGTCCACTACGTTCTCACTCCTGAGTACAGTAATTGCTTTAGCTTGCTCGGGCTAGCTAGACAACTTTCCCTTGTTCATCTCAGTCTCAATGGTTCTGACCCGAGCGGCTATTTGGCCCAGCTGTGTCTCTATGTGCTTGATGGAGGCCTCCTGATTGACATCTCACTGCTCACTGTTCGCCATAAATTGAAGGATTTTGGCAACGTCGTCTTGGAGGGTTGAACTCGGCCCGGCTTCTGGTCCTCTCTGTTGCTGATGTGGCTGGTAGATCGGACGGGGCATAAAGTTGGGTCAAGGTTGTTGTTGCATGAAGTTCGAACGGGGTTGCTGAAGGGTGTTCAAGTTGTTTAACCATGAGAAAGTCGGGTGGTTTCGCCATCTGGGATTGTACGTGTTTGAATATGGGTCATTGTCTGGCCAGTTCTGGTATCCTTGTAAAGCACTATCATCCGCATACTGCTTACCAGAGTCCTGCTCAAATGATGAGGGGCATACTTCGGACCTATGCCCTGGGACTCCACATGCCCTACATGTGTCGACGACAAAGGTATTAACCGGCTGAGGTCCTCGTGCATTAAGCAACCTGATCTGCTCAGTAAGCTCAGCCAACTGTTGGGCCATCAAGTCATGGTTTGCTACGACCTCTTTCACTATCACTCTTTTCCCTCGGCTGCTCTTCTGCGACGAGTTCGTGCTCATCGTCTCAAAAATTTCAAACATCTCATCGGCCGTCTTTGCTCCAATATCCTCTCCTGCCGCATTGTCAACCATATACTGCATGTTCTGGTGGAGGGATTCGTAGAAACAGTTCATCAGTAGCCCTGGAGAGAGATTGTGATGAGGGTACTGCCGCTGGAAATCCTTGAACCGCTCCCAAGCTTCGTGAAAAGGCTCACTAGGTAATTGAGCAAATAAAACGATCTGTGACCAAAGCTCCTGGGTCTTCTGATGGGAGTAGTACCTCTCAATGAACTTCGAGTACACCTCAGTCCAGGTAGTGAGAGAGCCAGGTGCAAGCGTCATGAACCAGGCCTTGGCCTGGTCCTTCAGTGTCTCAGGAAAAGCACCTCATCCTCAACTGCTCGTCATTAAGCCCATTGAGAGGGAAAGTGGAGGACATTGTAAAATTCCCGGATGAAGTTGAGTGGGTCCTCGCTTGGAAGCCCGTGGAATGTCAGCAGCTGGTTGTAGTGAATCATTTTGAGTTCATAGTTCCGTACAACATCCGGCAAGCGAATGCATGAAGTGATTGGCCCGATCACCGGTTGGGCTAAAGTTCGGAGGGTGTTACGGGGTGGTTGTTGTTGTTGTTCACCCATGTCGAAGTTGCTGCCTTCGGATGATTTCGGAGAAAGTCCGTCTCCTTCGTGTGATTCGAGAGTAAGCTCTTCCAGTAGCTCTCTCAGGCTCTCGTTGAACGGTTTGTCGATAGGAGATAGTACACGTCCACTCCTGGTACGCACACACAAAGACAAAAGAAACCGTCACGAGCACAAGATAGACAAATAATTTACTTATAGAAAAACAAGCAACGAAAAACAAGAACTATTAACAAAAGAAACAAAGTGAAACACTAAAAAAATGAATATTCGCGCGATTTAATCCGGCCAACCTTCCTTGTGATACGACCCGGTGTTCGAATCTTTCGATTCTACTCTGGTAAAAATATTTACAACAAATTGGCGCCCTTGCCGGGGAAAGCTCGGCCTCACGCCTCTTGGCGTCAAACTCGATGGCCTTGCTTCTCGTACCGGCTATAGTGAACCCGCAAACTTGCTTCATCACGGCATTGTCCACCGTAAAATCCTTTTCCCTAAGCTGACAAGTGAAGTATTCTTTCCCGTCGGCGAGCGCGAATGAGCTGAAGAACTAAAGCATAAGGCTTCGATGTGATGCCTCATCGATCTTGGCATACTCAGTTAAGTTGAGGACCTTGAGGTACTTCATCGTGTCCTCCAGAATACCGAGGTCGTTCAAGAGGTCCCAATCAACCGCCTTCGGCCTCACTACCTCCTTTTTTGAGAGACGGGCATAAATTTTGCCCTCCTTCCTAGAATAAATCGGGAACAGAGCACCGTATTGGTCTGAAAGGTTATGTCGTTCACCTTCCAAAGGGGCATCTCGAGTGGAGAATTCGCCAACTTTTCATTTCTTAGTCGACTCTTGAGTGGTCTTCTTCTTAGTGGGGCGTATCGAAGTCTTGCCCATCTGGAGATTCTCTCGGGCAATTCGTCAAACACCTTGAGTGCACAAGTGGGAGGTTATAATAATGTGGAGGCATGTTGGCTTTGGTAAAGGTTGGAGAAACCGTTTGAGACCGGAGGAGTTGTTGATTATGGTTGAGTGTTTGAGTTGTGATATTCTATATTTGAGCCATTTGACCTATATTTATCTTACCCGATCCATTAAGCCTACAATACATCCCTAGAAGTCCTTTTGATTCACCGTCTCATTAATTTGATTGGTTTAGAGCAGGAGTTAGACGATAGGCAAGCTTATGATTGATTTGACTGACGACCAATTTGAGTGCTCATGTCTTTTATTTTTTGAAGAAATTGAGTGAGACATTTATATCATATCTCCGTACTCGAGAGTTTTTGTTATCAAGTGATTGAGTTCATTGTCAAGGTGTGTTCTTGTGGTCATTGAATTCCTTTCAACTTAGTTGATCAATTTGAGACTTTTCTTGTTTGAAACCAGTGTCCACTCTCGTTTGCTTGTTTTGTGTTCTTTTCTTTCTGTTCGGGACGAACAAAGGTTTTAGTGTGGGGGAATTGTTCGTTCCATTTTTGTCATGTTTTTCTTGTTTATTTTATATTTATTTTTCCCCATCTTAGATAATTTTTATTTGGTACTTGGTCCATTTTGTGTCTTTTCATGTTTTTCCCCTTTTCTGTTCGTTATGGTTTTCTTGTGTGTTGTTCCCGTCTTTCTGCGTTTTTCTTGTTCGTGGTGATGTGCAGGTTAGATGGCTTTGTCAGTTATTGATTTCGAGAGGGAAAGAGACCATGCGAGGATTACTATCGTGGAAGTTGGAGTCGAGTCGAGTACAAAAAGCGAATTCTATTCCGAGTCCGGATGCGTGCATACGAGCCCGAAAACTGCCACCTTGCCAGAAAAATCCTTCACCGCGGCCCGCGATGCTACTTCTGCAGCCACAGTGAACAAATTCTCCCAGCGCCCAGTTTTGGTCACCGCGGCCGCGACTCTTCCTTCAACGCGGCCGCGGCAAACAAAAAGGGTCCCAGATTTTCATCTTCAGTCTTGAGAAAGTCGCGGCCTCGGGAGTTGGTCGAGGCTGCGGAGGTTCTTCGCCGTGGCCGGCGAGATGTTCGCGACCGCGGAGGCTGCGACGTACAGAATTTTAAGTTCAGTTTTTGTAATCATTTTTCATTATCTTTAAGCTAGGTTTTGAACTATTCTCTCGTACTTTTCAAATCCATAACATTCTTTCTCTTAGTTTTTTATAGGAATTCATATTGAGAGTGAAAACCTCCTAGATTGTTATTTACGAATTCGTTTTGCACTCGGATCTTGACGTTGAACCTTCATATTAATCGTAAGCTTCTATTTTCTTTTTATTCATGAATGATATGGCTTTGTTTAATATGAATGTTTATGTTGAGATTGATATGAGTAGCTAAATTCTCTAGCTAGGGTTAGGGGATTGTCGTTCCGGTTCAATTTTCGTTTATATGCTTGATAATTGCTCAATCTTTTCGAGTTGTGCTTAACCTAGGGTTTAGATGCTTGATCACCATCGTAATCTAATTAATCGATTTTGAAACCGAAAGAGGAGAAATCGTTCGATCTAGGCTCGTTAAGAATAGGCTTGTTCGGCAACGTATTGTCTATGTGCTATTTGATTCGTTAATGATTCGTTTATATTTATTTTCTTGTTTCGTGAGATATTGAGAATGAATCTCTAGATGAGTTAGTTTTTCGAGTCCTTTAGTCGAGTAATTGATTGTTCGTTAAATGTTGAGAACAGGAAGGGATATATCCCCGATACCCTAGCCTCCTTTATTACTATTTAAATTTGTGTTCGGAGTTGCGAGTTTGAAATTTCTAGCTTTGTTTTTTTTTTTACGATTCATAGTTGATAAAGCAAACCAAATCAATCTGATTAGAGTGTTAGGATTGTTTTTCTTTTGTTTTTTGTGATTGAATATTCGCGCGATTTAATACGGCCAACCTTTCTTGTGATACGACCCGGTGTTCGAATCTTTCGATTCTAATCTGGTAAAAATATTTACAATAAGTTGGCGCCGTTGCCGGGGAAAGCTCGGCCCAAATCCTCTTGGCGTCGAACTCGATGGCCTTTCTTCTCGTGCCGGCTATAGTGAACTCGCAAACTTGTTTCATCACGGAATTGTCCACCGTAAAATCATTTCCCTTAAGCCGACAAGTGAAGTATTCATTCCCGTCGGCGAGCACGAATGAGCTGAAGAACTCAAGCATAAGGCTTCGATGCAATGCCTCCTCGGTCTTGGCATACTCGGTTAAGTTGAGGACCTTTAGGTACTTCATCACGTCCCCAGAGTGAGTTCATGAAGGATTATTATGCTAAACCTTGCAGGTAGATTAAATTTTGGCATAGTAATAATGTGATGAACGAGTGCTAGCTTCGGTTAAATAAAAATATATTAATTAATTCTTGATTATCAGTAATTGAATTAATTAATGGACATTATATCTTAAACATGCGGAGGTAATTCAGGTAATTATTACTGGAGTCTCAATTGTCAAATGGACTAGGAAAAGGGAGTGCAATAATATTATGTTAGTGGTCCATTATATTATTTAATTAATTAGAGGAGTGTGCTTGACCACAGTTGGTCTAATTAATTAAGGAGTTCTATTCCTAATATCATAAGGGTCTCTACTGTAGCTCTGTATATACATCATTAAACTCATGAAAAAGAGTAGAAGATATCAGAATTCTCCTACGTGATATTTTATATCTCACGCGTGCCTCTCTCTCTCTCTCTAAGTTTCTGTTCGAGCTTTATCTTCTTCTTGTTGCTCCACCGATACAAGTTGAAGAGGTGTTTAAGTAATACAATAGAAGATCCCGAAGGTAACTGAGGCATCGTGATCAATCCCGAAGTCAACAAATCTCAACCTGAAGGCCGAGATACGCCAACCCAGCCCAGCCGGAGCACCGTCGCGGCCCGCCGGAGCCGACGAACGGACCACCGTGATGACCGATAGCGATCCAACAGACAAACGACCCAATTCCAGTGAGCCCGACACGACACCACGCGACCCATTCGAGAGCTCAACCCGACCTATTCGTGTTCTCGACCTGCTCGTGTGTCAATCTCGGTCAATCTGAATCTGCCAGATTCAAAAAAAAAATAAGTTGTAAGTTTTCTACGTCAAACCTTTAGATCTACTACGCACAGGTTTACATTTTCTATTGAATTTGTAACTTGTTCATAACAAGATACTCATAGATCCAATCAAGTGGTATTAGAGCACTTGGTTAATTCGTTTTGTACAAAGTTCGAATTTTACAACTTTATTTGATAAGATGTGTTCAAATACAACCATATATTAGATTACATTCGCATAACTTGGTTTTACAAGAATTAGTTTAATCCAGTATTATGCCGCTTATTGTGTTTGATGAATGTTGTTGAATGTGATGTATGGTTTTTAAATTTATTTTTAAAGCCTCGGACATGTCAATGAATTAATGGATGAATGTTTGTAATAATTATTCGCAATCATATATTCTTCTATATTTCAGACACCAAAAAATAAAAGGTAACATCACAAATGTCCTTCGCTCCGAATTGGAGATTCAGACACACCCAACATATTTCGTCAACAGTCAACACAACAACAAGAAAAATAATAGTAAGGTCATATGTAATGCCTTCAGTAACAATACTACAATGAACCTGAGATCCAAATTTACCCTGCATTTTTTTTTATACAATAAACGAGCCCAGAAATAACATCAACATGTTTTTTGGGTGCCCACAGTTTACCCTCCATTTACCCAACCCCAATTTTATAGCAAATGATTGTAATCTCAAACCTAATAAACTTCAACAATGTCTGTATAAAAAAACAAAATCAATTTCCTAACTACAAAAACGTGCCATGTATCCTTTTTTTCAATTATTTTCCATACAAACAAAATAAATTCTAGGGGCGTGCCTTAAACCACAATTTTCCATAATACAAAGCAATGGAGGAGAAGAGGAGTGTACTCTACCTTTGTTGGCCGGAGTCTTTTCTTTTTCGAAGATGTGACGGGGACGCCACCGGTGCTTTCGGTAGTGTCATGAGCTGACATATCGGTCTGTGGTTCTGCGTCCGCTTCACCTGATGTCGCCATATGATTCCGTTGAGGGGAGAGATCCATAGATGCAGATGTGATTATAACCGAATTTATGGAGGAAAATCTCAAGTTGATCATGTACGGTACAGAGTCCAACTAATTAGATTTGAAATGTGGAAATACAAGTCAAAAAAAGGATCATTAGAATGTGTGCAGGTGGTGTTGGTGCCTTGAGGTGTGAGAAAAGCGGAAATGCGTGAAGGTTACAATTTGTGGGCCCAGCACAAAACCAATCTATTTGATATAGAGGAATTTGCACCCCTTACCAACACTTATTATTTTTATTACACTTATATGCTTTATATATTTTTATTTATAAAATTAGCTAAACAAGCCAAAAGTATTTCAAGTTTACCTAACATTGGGATGTAACATTATTCCCTTTTTTTTATGGCATATTAAATGCTAATCAAATCTAATTTCAATTAAGGATCTCTTTAACCTAAACAATGGACAAAAAATTGAAACTCTTACGGGAAAAATCAAAGTGCCAGTTATGATGACTCGGAATGTGGGCATGGAGTCGAGGAGGTTGATGAGGACGGGCTTTCGCGTGAGTCTCCAGAAACGCAACATATCCTTTGTTTTTAGGTCTCCAGAAACGCAATAACGGACAAATCATATGTTTTTTCTTTTTATTTAATTTTTTCAATGTAGGTTTTTTTAGCTCCATAATCGAAGGGGAGAAGAGGTGTGTTTGGGGTGTGGAGTGGAGCTTTCGTGTAGTTTACTATAAGACCATTTTGGATAATTGTCTCATGTTTTTTTTTTGTGTTTTTAATTTTTAAGTGTAGAAGATTGAAGTGGTATTCAATGAAAACCATATTTTGCTCCTGCTTGAGTGTATTTTATTCATCTCTAAATGTACAGGGAATCAAATTTTGTCTCTTGAGAAGCAAGAAAATCTGCCAACCCGGCTTTGCCCCCGGCACGCTGCAATTCCGATTGAATGAGCCCTTATTTTGGTTTTCTTTCTTTAACCCGTGGCACGAGGCAATCGCAGTATATGTTGCGTGTATATGTAGTATATGTTCAGTATATGTACAGTATATGTTTTGGATGAAAATCTTCTCAGATGATAATTAATGTTGAA
>CACSLK010031695.1:87884-99855 GCA_902706635.1 Striga hermonthica | reverse complement strand
CAAAAAACAAAAGCAAAAATTGACAAATTATCATATTATAACGCTGATCAACATTAAATTATTCTTTTAAAGTTTAGTTTCTCTTGGAATTTAAATTGAATTTGATGTTCTATTAACTATGTTTACGTCATTTATTATAGTAGGAACATTCATCAAAATATGCAATTTTTATTTGATTGTTATTTCTTATGTTAATTTTAATAGTTGAAAAATTGTTGGAATCATTAAATTTTTATGGGAAACATATCCCAGTTAATATTTTTTTAACAACTTTTCAAAAGATTTTCATGTATTTGAATATCCATTGAAATTTTTATTGCTTTTGTTGAATGTATTGTCGTTTAAAATTAGAAATAGCTATTCACTGCCCCCTATTACTACGTACTGTTACCGCCCCTTTTTTACTGTTTCACCCTTAACCTATATTCTCTAACTTCTCTCTAATCTCTCTATCTCTCTAAATTTACGAATTTTCAACGAGCCATTCAAGCTTCAAAAAATTTTCGAAAAATGTCAAAAAAAACCTACGGCCTTGACAAAGCGTACTTCAGTAGCAAGGTATTTTTTCGTTGTAAATAAATTTTATTTTTTTCTTATACTGATGTCGCGTCCAGTCGGGATTACCGGACGCGGCCGGGCCGTACGGTCGGCGATCGCGTACGGCCTAAAGGGCGATCGGTCGCCTTTATTAGTCGCCCACCGAAGGCATCCGACATCTGCCGGTCGGACGCCGTAAAAACCGTTCTTTTAATAATAATTATAACTTTTAATTATTATAATTTATAATTTATAATAATTTAAATTTTGAAACATAAAAATATTATATAATAAATAAAAATTATATTAATTAATTTATTTGATAAAAAAATTAATAATTATCATAATAATAATAAATTAGTAAATATTATAAAACTAATTAATCAATATTATAACCATAAATTCTAATAAATTAGAAATAATTACTATTAAATACTATTCTAGTTAGTTACTTTTCAAATTAATTATTATTCTAATTATACTATCAATTAGTAAATACTATTATTTGATAAAATAATTATTAAATTTGAAATTAATTACTAATTATTATAGTTATATTTATATTTAATTAAAATTAAGTTAATTAATTATAATCATTGATTTAAAATTTGACATAAAAATTAATTAAAAGATATATCAAAAAATATATATATTAATAATTAGTTTGTTATCATCCAACCTGGTAATCTACGTTATCCGCAT
The DNA here is from genome assembly GCA_902706635.1 of Striga hermonthica. Classification (NCBI taxonomy): domain Eukaryota; kingdom Viridiplantae; phylum Streptophyta; class Magnoliopsida; order Lamiales; family Orobanchaceae; genus Striga; species Striga hermonthica. The sequence goes on along the minus strand of CACSLK010031695.1, from coordinate 98,616 downwards.
AAAACCGTGTACTATGTGAGTCATTACTTGTACTAGCCTAACTATTCTCACCCCGGTTCAAATTCTGACTGAAATCTGGTTCCACCCGAGAAATGCTGACCTGCTCGTTGAAAACCGAGGTCACCACAAACCGAGGTCACTAAAACCAAAGTAGGTGACGAGACGCCTACACGACGAGCCCTTACACCACAAGTTGTGTCATCATTCAGGTGGGCCCTACTGACATGGCCGCCCTCCAAAAAGCCACTTTACGTAAAGTTGCCGTACGCATCTCGATATACGCACCCACAAGAAAGTTACTATAAATAGAAGATTCTTATTCTTGTACAAGGATCGCTCTCTGAACAATCATATATACAAAAACATCCTAAGCACCTTTCACCTCGGTTCACCTCGGACCGGGGCCATCGTTCTTGTTTTGATGCATGCTTTACGTTCGTTTTAATAAAAACACCTTGCTAATCCCATAAAAAATTGTTGTTAAATAATCATACAACAACTGTTTGGTGCTAGAGGAAGGGTCCTCATAAGACATTTGAGGTCAATCTTCGACCAGTTTCCAGTCAGCTACATCTTCTTCAATAGCTATGTCTCAGTCAGATCATCGTGGTCATGCATCTAGAGACGGCCATAGTCGTAGCGCTGCTCAATCTTTCAGACGTCCCGCGGCGGCACCGAACATGACCGATTATACTACTCTATTTCAAAATCCAGTATTTACACGAGGCTTTGCCACCTTATTCGCTCAAACCATGCCCGGGATGTCGACGACTGCTCCGGGACAATTTGTCATCCCCACGACACCTGTAAATCCGCAAATCCCGCCAGCATGATGAGGCGGCGATGGGGCCACTTCATGCGATGTCTCAACCTCGTAGACGAATGGCACAACCGCACCGAGAAAGAACGGCTAACCAGACTGAAGCCACTCGCATTTCTCTTGTAATTCATCGTGAAGAAACTATCGATAGTCAGTCTGGGCAACCTCGACAATCTCTGCCCCACACACGATCTCAGGCCCATTCTCATCTGACGCGTACGGATCTTCGTCAGCAAATAGAAAGAAATCGCTCAGCTCGGCAAGAATCTTCTGAATTAGAAGCGTGACGGATGAGAATTGCCGATTTAGAAAGTCGACAAAAAGCTCAAGAAGACACTTTCTGCCGAGCATCCACCTCGGCACAAGTATATTTGTAGGTCGATTCTTCTTTGGCACCTGAACTCACCTCGGAGCCAGTACCTGGAAAAGTTAAGGTTCCACAAATTGGATTGTATGATGGGACATCGAATCCCCATTCTCATCTCGGTCATTACACTTCCTGGATGGACCTTCATGGAGCTTCAGATCCACTTCGGTGTCGCATGTTCTCTCTTACTCTGGGGCCTCGAGCTAAAAAATGGTACCACTCCTTGCCCCCTCATTCTATCTAGAAATGGGAACAACTGAGGTCGGCTTTCCGATCTCATTTTATTGGAGCCCAAGTATGCTTGGTTCCGAAAGAATCACTCGCTAACATAACCCAAAAAGATGATGAGAGTGTCAAAGATTATATAGTTTGGTTCAATGACCGAGTTCAAAATATGGAACCTTGCCATCCTGAAACCTTGCTCGTCATGGCAATTGCCGAATTGAAACCGAATTCTATATTCCGTTGGACGTTATGCCAGAACAAACCAAACAATTTCCAGGAATTTCTTGCCCGAGCTCAACAACATATCATCGCCGAGGAAACAATGTCTGTTCCTGATTTTAATTTTTATTCAAAACAATCTAAGCGGGGGTGGACGACAAAAAGAAGAACAAGTCTTTCACTGGAAAACAAAGCAAATCTCAATCTGGAGGCTTTCCCAGGGGAGACGCTAATGATCTTGAAGTCAGAGCGGCCCGGAGGCAATACGCTAATGATGTGAAGTCGGGATATCAAAATGTTTACTCAGCTGGGGCTGCTACGATCTACGAAGAAATGAAAGGGAAAGACATTCTGCCTGAACTGAAACTGGTCTGGATACCTGAGGACAAATTGGACAAGTCACGGTATTGTGATTACCATAAGTCACCAGGACATAATACCGATGAGTGCCTTAGTTTGTTAGCTGCTCTGTTAAGGCTCATCGGTCATCCCCAACTCAGGAAATTTTATCAAAATGCCGACATCCAAAAATCGGCACCAGGACGTCAGGTCGAGCCGTATGATGATGACGAGGATGACGACCGAGGTGTTATTCCAAAAAGAATACGACAAGGGGAAAAAGAAGTGTTTACATTCACCTCGGGAATGTCCGACATCGACTAAACTATCAACTCCCGAAGGCCCAAGAGAAATCGATCCCCGAGTCTGATGCGAATTACGGTTCATCGGGTGAATACAATTAACTCAAAGGTTGTTTCATCTCGTCGTCAAATCAAAGCTTATGCTCGACAGGCTCACAATTCGGGTAAACAAGTTTTCACCACAGACTTACGAGATGTAAACAATGCCCGAAATTGTCCTATTACTTTCAATATGGAGGATGCAAATCTCTTTGCGCATCCTCACTCTGACACTTTAGTCATCACTGTTCCAATATGCGGAATTCCTGTTCATCGAGTCATGGTTGACACTAGGGCCCACTCAAGAATTTTGATGCTAAAAGCTTTTGACAAAATGGGCCTTGATCCTACTGACATCCGACCTTGTAACGATCAAATACAAGGGTTCAATAGGAGTATCTACCGACCCATTAGCGAGATTACTTTGTCTGTTTGATTTGGTGTACCCGATCATGCGACCAAACTTGTCATGGAAACCTTCAAAGTAGATATAAATAATGAATATAATTTTATCATCGGGAGGACTGCCTTATACAAACTCCGAGCCGCTGTATCTATCTTCCATTATACGCTTAAATTTCCCACAACGCACGGAGAAGGAATCCATTACGGTGACCAAAGAGAAGCACGAGAACTCATCATTCCAACATCAGCTACCACAATTCAGTCAACCATTCCGGTCGATAAGGAAGTTTCACAACCATCAACCTCCTCAAAAATGAAGATTCCGAGACTCCAAACCCTAAGACCGAGATGCCTCTCACCTCAGACCCTTTGGAGGAAGATAAAGGAAGACGACCTGGGAAAGAGCTGGTCCGAGAAGAAGATGAGTTAGATCCCCGAACTCAGTTTAAGAAGAAGAACCGAAATGATCAGGCCGAACCCGGAGAAGAGATAGAATTGATCTACATCGATGAACCGACGTGCCAAAAATCATTACGTATTGGAAGTCATCTCCAGGAGCCCCTTCGATACGAACTTATTACATTTTTCAGAAACAACCCCGACGTCTTTGCATGGAAACACGAAGATATGAAGGGAATTGACCTCGGTATTGCTAGTCACAAGCTGAATCTCGATCGAACCGTCAAACCTGTTGTCCAAAAACGAAGAAAACTGGGGCAAGATCGTCAAAAGGCCCTGGAGGAGGAAGTAAAAAAGCTCGTTGACAACAAGTTCATCAAGGAGGCTCTCGCATGTCCACCGACTCTGCAAAAATCGATTCCAGAAGAAATGTTATATATATATCTGGAGTCAGCGACACGGCGATCAGTGTTGCCCTTGTTCGAGAAGAAATAACACAACGATCGCCCGTTTATTATGTTAGTAAAGCCTTACACGATGCCGAGTTACGCTACTCTCTAATGGAAAAATTAGCCTTTGCACTCATCACTGTCGCTCAGAAGTTGCATCCATATTTTCAAGAGCATTCCATAACTGTCCGCACATCGTACCCGCTACGACAGATCTTACATCGTCCTGACACATCAGGGCATATGATCAAATGGGACGTGGAACTCGGTCAGTTCGACATACATTATCAACCAAGAACCGCATTCAAAGCTCAGGCTTTATCCGATTTTATCGCTGAATTCACGTCGACTGCGGAAGTACAAGACGAAGATCGACTCTGGGTTCTTTACACTGACGGGTCTTCCACAGCTAACCGAGTAGACGGAGGGATAATCTTAGCTGATCCCGAAAACAAGTTGTTTTGTTTCTCGGTTAAATTCCTTTTCCCGACAACCAACAATGAAGCTGAATACGAAGCCATGTTGTCCGGGTTAAGCTTTGTCGAGTCAATGAACATTAAGCATCTTAAAGTCTTTTCCGACTCTCATCTCCTAGTGAACCAGATAAACGGATCATACGAAGTCAAGAACCTCGGTTGATACTATACTTATTCTTGACGAAACAAAAATTGTTAAAGTTCTCTGCTCAAATCGAATATATCCCTCGAACCCTCAACGTACAAGCCGATGCTTTGTCGCAGTTAGCATCAAGCGTCGGAATGGAAAGTGTAGATTACGTTCAATTCGGGCAACATGAGCAACCATCAACATATTCTCATGAAGTTCTTGCCGCCGACCTGGCAATACCTCAAAAGCCTCCAACATGGATGGACCCAATTGTTCAATATCTGAAAACGGGGGCCTTCCCTAGAGATCCCAAAGAAGCTCGGGCGCTCCAAATTTGAGCTGCTCGGTACACTATGGACAACGGAGCACTGTATAAAAGAAGATATTCGGTTCCCCTCCTCAAATGTTTAACCGAACCCGAATCTTGATACGTTCTAGAAGAGTTGCATGAGGGGATTTGTGGAACACACTCCGGTGCTCAAGCCTTGTCATACAAACTTTTACGACAAGGATATTACTGGCCAACCCTGAAAGCGGACGCTGCATCTTGGGTTCGTAAGTGTCCAAAGTGTCAAGTATTTTCTCCCAATACTTATCAATTTCTCGACGTACTCTAGTCGGTTTACAGTCCTTGGCCTTTTGCGAAATGGGGAATTGATCTTATCGGTCCCTTACCTACCGGGAAAGGTGGTGTCCGATTTGCAGTGGTCGCTGTCGATTATTTCACTAAGTGGGCCGAAGTTGAACCCTTGACCACCATTACCGAACAAAAAATAGTCGATTTCATCTGGAAGTCGATAATCTGCCGATTTGGAGTACCGAATTCCATCATCACCGACAACGACAGACAATTTGAAGGCAAGAAACTCGAATCCCTTTGTGAAGAATATGGTATCAAACACTTTTTCTCTTCACCACACCATCCTCAGTCAAACGGACAGGTCGAAGTCGTCAACAAGATCATAAAGAACGGTCTCAAAGTCTGACTTGATGCCGCTAAAGGGACGTGGCCAGAGGAACTGTCACACGTTTTATGGTCATACCGAACAACCGCAAGAACATCTACATGCGAGACCCCATTCTCATTAACGTATGGCTCAGAAGTTGTCGTCCCTGTTGAGCTCAGTGCACCGACCTACCGAACTCAGAATTATAACGAAGAATCCAACTCAGAAAATATGAAGACGAATCTCGATTCACTTGATGAACTTCGCACCCTTGCCGAACTCAAAAATGCCGCTTATAACAGAGAAGCGAGAGGTATATTAATTAAAAACATAAACCCCGCATGTTCCGAGTTGGAGATCTAGTTCTCAAACGAGTCATTGGACCTGATCCTGGCCCACTTAAACCGAAGTGGGAAGGACCCTTTAAGATTATCCAGGTCTTACCCCAGGAAGCATATCGAATTGAATATCCTGATGGAACTCCGCATCAATACCCTTGGAATGCTGTGTTCCTCAAGAAGTTTTATCAGTGATCCACTGAAGATCATGTAACATGTCCTCCTTTTGATGGACTCTCCCTTTTGCTTTTTGATGGAATGGAGTCACTCTTTTGATGTAACGAAATTCAAAATCATCACTCCCAAATCCGAGCAACAGCTCAGTACCAATGTAAACATACTGATACTCGGTTCAGCTGACGCTTTATAAAATTTCCAAATCCCACGTTTGATTTGGTCAGGCTAAGGCTCGTCTGCGCCAAATCCATGAATAATGATTTGATGGGCCTCACTGACAGCTGGGTACACTTGGCTCGTTGAGGCCGTTCCTTAAACGAACCTTGACGAAGTTCAGTGACTCTTTTTCTGACTTGAACACAACGTGAAAAATGTCAAGTTTTGCAAGTTCCTAACAACTTGCAATTCGGTTTTTCGTTATCACCGAATCTATTATCATATAAAGTTGTTCTCAGAAATTATTTTTATTGCACAACTCGGTTCTAAACTCAACTCTTTCACATCTTACTTCAAAATTACTTTGCCTTAGTGATTTTTCAAAATTAAATCCGAGTTGAAGATAATGACCCGAGTTTATCACACTTGGTTTCGAATTTGTTAAATTATTACAGTAAAAAGGACAACTTGCAATAATAAAGCAAAACGCGCTTGTTCATTTCATCAAACAGTCGGGATTACATCGGAAGTAGCCTACAAAGGGCATCAACATACTCTTACCCCGACTAAACATGAAAAACTAAAAAACATAAATATAGAAACATCAATCAGGCGGCATCATTCTTCTCTTTCCCACCTCGGCCAGCACCGCTACTTTCTCCGACTTCTAAGTCAGCCGGTTTCGACAACATCTGTTCATGAAGTTATTCAAGCATGGCCACTTCCTTCGCCCTTGCCGCTGCGTCATTAGCCGCATCAGAGACTGGCACAAACTCATGACGAGTAACAGTTGACTCGGCTAGAACTTCATTCACCTCGGGAACGATTTCGACTTCCCCGACCTTGTGCTCTTTAAGCTTAGCCTTTTACTCGGCATAAGCTTCAACAGCCTTCAGGATTTGCTCCGGTGTCATGTCCTCAAAACTCTGCTCAATAACGACATCAGCAAGGGTCTCGATGTAGAGGTCAGCCAGTCCTTCTTCTCCTCCTTCTTCCCTTCTAGGATCATGTTTACGTAAGCCCAACGAAGGAGAGCCTCACGTTCTTTGCTGAGAGGAGGAAGGTTCGTCTTCTTAGTAAACTCTTCAGCATGGTCGAGCATGTTAGCACAAAATTCTCGCTCGTCATCATCGGCCTCAATATGCATGCCCTTGATCTCCATGTCAAAGTTATATTTTTCCAGCTTGTGGAAAAGAAAAATCTGCAGCTCATCAATGTCGTAGAATCCAGCGTTGCATCTTTCGATTACCCATCGGAGATTTATACTAGTGTTCATCTCCATCTCTAAGTTGGGACCGACGTCAGCTATTGCAGCCGTTTCACCCGCAATTTGCACAGTTTCTTTTTCAATTGCTGCGTCTTTGTCGGCCTGCAATCCGGTCGTGTACATAAGCTGGCCATATTCATCTTTTTCCTTGCTAAGTCGTTCGACCTCGGCTTGTTGGGCCTCTCGGGATAGGATCAACAAAGTCTCTTTTTCCAGACAGTCCCGACGAGTCGCTTGGTGCTCTGTCCGCTCTTTTACCAACTTTTCCTCTTTTTCCTCAAGTCTCGCTTCAAGCGACTTGTCGTGTTGTTCGGCGAAAGTGAGACAAGCCTTCAATTCGCGACCTCAGATTGGAAAGACTTTTTCTCTTCGGACAGCACCGAAATTTCCTTTTGTTCTACCTCAATCAACGCATCTTTCTCTACGATGGCTCCTTTTAAAACCACTTTGGTCTTCGAAGCCTCCTCTTGTAAAGACACGATAGTACCATCACGTAAGGCCACGGTGTGTTTTCTTTTCTTCCAATTGCGCAACAATTCTTCGATGGTCATCCTCAGCCGCAACCAAACTAACTAGGGCCCGACCCATGCAAGCCTTGGCGCAACTAAGCTTAAGCACGTTGGACAATGAGGACACTCCGATTTCAGACATCGGATCCCAAGCCATCAAAGGAACTCGCGCCGCATTTATTGTATTTTCAGGAACAACAGTTTTTGCATCAATCCGAGGCACTTTGACCGACTGGAAAATGGTGAACCATTCTTCAACTGCCTTTCTCGGCAGATTAAAGTTCGCCACCCTTTCCTCGTCAAAAGATAGAAAGGACTTCTCCACTAGTGGGGATTCATATGTTTTCTTCTCCTTCTCACATCGACCAGAATCATGCTTCTTCTTCGTCCTTCTTTCATCGGCAGTGGAGGTGTCTCCGGCAGACGCTTTGATCAACTTCCTCTTTTTTTTTTCTTTGGTTGAGAAACTTCGGGGGACTTCGGTGGCGATTGATGTTTTTCAGGCTCTTCGACTGGCGCCTCAGCGTGCGCCTGTCCCACCAAAAACACCTCGTTCCTCGCCAGATTCTCTTCCAGCTCGGCTTGGTTAATTACCACGGCGTTGATAACCGGTGGAACTTCCGAAGACCCCTCTTCTTGATGAGATTTTGGGCTTTCTAAATTAATTGCCGACGTCGCACCAGCTCCGACCTCGGCTAGTTTCCGTCTCGCGGTTCTTTGCACCAACGATTTAACCAAATCCCTCCTCATGACATTGGTTAACCTTAATTCACGACTCTTACCAAACTTCGACTGAAGATCTTTATTCGAAAATTGACGCCTGAACTCCTTGGCGTCTTAACGTTTCGGTAACCAGAAAATCCAAGCAATGGATAATATACTGCACAAGCAAAATACTCAAAAATTAGCTAAGGTATTTGCAGATATTCCGAGGTCCAAATCTTAAATAAAAACCAATTCTACCCACCCGGGGCAAAATCAGAAGTTGAGACTCCGGGAGACAGACCGGCAACTTCAAGCTTCGATTCAACCACCAATCTTTTATAATTGCGAAGTTCTTCGTCCAAATCGAAGAGCTCAAGTAACCGACCGCCAAATTCTGGGCTAAGCTTTCGCTCTTTTGGCTTCGGTCCCTTTTCTACAAATATGAAAAGTTCCAACCTGTTAGTACACAAAACAACCCGACATCAGAAAATATTCAAGGTATGACAAAACAGACTTACTATTTCTAGAATGAATATTCATGGGGATCGTCATCTCGTCAATTCGAGGATCACGGAAAAAATCTGCTGGCTGCCATTCTCCTCCGACCCATAACCATTCTTCCTGGAAACCATGGAGGGTCTCCGGGATGTCGGTGATCAATTCACCGACTTTAAGGCCAGGTTGAGGTTTCGCGCCGGCGAAAAAACAACACGAAGTCTCCGCAACTCTTTTGCCCGGACTTCTCTTAAAAGCGTAAATACTTCTAATGTTGTCGCATGATGGAAGGTCCCAACCTTTCTCGTTTAATAAGACCATCAATCTGATGATCTTTTTCCAACTACTTGGTGTTATTTGACACAAAGGCAATCCCCAACCACGGAGGTACTCCGTAATCAAATTTGGCAACGGAAATCGCAATCACGATCTTAAACTTTCGGCAAATACGCCAACATACCCCGGAGGAGGGCAAGTTATTTTCTCCCCCAGGTATGGCGCAAAAATCTTCACCGATTCTGGGATCCGAATTTGCTCCCACAACATGACTACATCGGCATCCGTCAAAATACTGGGCTCGTCCCAAAAATTGACACCTGACTCTGGCCATTTTCTCACTGGTTGCCTCCAATGGTCTTCCAAAACCATAGCATCTTTCTCGACTTGGTTAGCACTTTCTTCGTCATTCGGCTTAATATCAAGGTGTCTCACCAACATCGAATCCCACCGATGGTATTCAAATGCCAATTCAACTAACTCAGAGTCATGAAACACATCAAGCGGGACCAAATCGCTGCTAGATGAACTCATTACTGCCTTACCCTTTGACGCCATCCGACCAGATATAAAGCAACAAATGTCGAACACGATTAAAATAAACAACAAAATAGCAAAAATCGAAGATGTTGCTTACCAAAGAATTCGAAGGTACCCACAATAAACAGAATTGTGCGCAAGAACGAATCACAAACACTCAGTTAATTGACAGCAAGAAAGAAGATCAAAGGGTTTCGAAGATAAGGTGAAAGTAGGAAATCCGATTACATTCCTCTAAAGGGCGTATTTATATCTTGCGAATTTCGACCGTTAGGGTTACTAATTGGGGGCGCGTGTAACCAACACGACGTATCATTTTGATTGACTTGACCGTTCTTCTGTCAGAACCTATCACGCATGTGTGAACCTATTAATATGGTCGTTATCCTTTTCTATTACGGCGCAACCTTTCATTACACATAGAATTCATTACTATCCGTTATGTCGCCTCTGCAATTAAAGCTTGTCTGGCCCTCCAAACCAAAAAATTCTACCAAGTGTCCTCACGTCGAAACAAAATCGTCACTTTGAAATTTGTCCCGTACTTCGGCACATTGAAACACTTCATTACGAATTCCCGATAAATCTCCCAGCTCGGATTCTCTCCAGAGTTATTTCTACGTTGTCAGAGACCACCACTATCGTATGCCCGTTAATACCGGGGGCCTCTCTGTTATCATCCAACCTGGTAATCTACGTTATCCGCATAAAATCGTGTACTACACGAGTCATTACTTGTACTAGCCCAGCTATTCTCTCCCCGGTTCAAATTCTGACCGAACTCCAGTTCAACCGAGAAATGCCGACCTGCTCGCAGAAAACCGAGTTCACCACTAACCGAGGTCACTAAAACCAAAGCAGGTGACGAGACGCCTACACGACGAGCCCTTACACCACAAGTTGTGTCATCATTTAGGTGGGCCCTACTGACATGGCCGCCCTCCAAAAAGCCACTTTACGTAAAGTTACCGTACACATCTCGATATACGGACCCACAAGAAAGTTACTATAAATGGAAGATTCTTATTCTTGTACAAGGATTGCTCTCTGAACAATCATATATACAAAAACATCCTAAGCACCTTTCACCTCGGTTCACCTCGGACCGGGGCCATCGTTCTTGTTTTGATGCATGCTTTACGTTCGTTTTAA
>CACSLK010031655.1:10344219-10361205 GCA_902706635.1 Striga hermonthica | reverse complement strand
GGACCAATTTTTAACATCTCACGGCTAATGGGCCTTAACTTGTGATTAATTCATAAGTAATCACTTATTTTATGTTTAATCATTTAATTAAACATAATATTGAATTACCAAAATTATTTCGAACGTAAACGGTACGTCGAAAATAGATTTCGGTAATCTCGACTGAAAATAATTAATTCCGAAAATAATAAACGATAACATTATTATATCGGAACTAAAACTTAATTTATACCGATTAAAATATCGGGATATTACAACAATAAATTCCAATGGTATTGTTGCCAACAATTTTCGCAGCAACTAATGTTTTAGAGTAAACATAAGAATTTATCAAAGTTTTTATATATTGATATGTCGAACTAGCTGATTAGTTCGGCGGAGACTCTTAGCCGAATCTTTGGTTGGCCAAAAGATACTTCAAACATTACACAAGTTGCTATGTATAGTAGTTGTACAATCACCTACTGTTCATGTGTGTGTACTTCACTACGTGTAGTATAAGATCCTTACCAAATCTGGTAATTACTCCGACAATTTCTGGTTCAATATTTTTTTAGTTGGCCGTTCCAAAACCAAAACCTTGAAAAAATAAAAAGAAGTTTAAATTCAAATTTGATAGTTTATTATTAACTTTCGTGGCAAGACTTTCTTGGCAAGTCAGAGTCATTTTTGTTGCTTAAAACAAATGAAAGAACAAAAAAAGACAAAACAAGGATTTGCTGCAACAAGTCAGATAGTCAACATTTTTGTTGTTTCCATGCATTTAATAATCCTTTCTATCTTTGAGTGTGACAAGTTTCAAAACTTTCTACTGAGTTAAAGATTACTCTGAATGATATATATATATATATATATATATGGTCAACCTTGCTCTTGCTATTAAGTATAATAGTACTCTTAGTAAAAAAACGTGTCTCACTTTTTACATATACTTTATTGTTTTTCCAAAATAATATACAAAACATGGTCAAAACCTTGTAATGGGATATATCAGGTTTCACAATATAAGCAGAAAATAAAATGAAATCTCACACAAAATTAGACATACCCTCAAGTGCTCGTGAAGACACGTCATGAAATTCACCTGAATCCTAACCCTATTTCATTTTTATATTATTTATTTAATTTTATGTTATTTATATGGAATTATTTATCTGTATTTCAACATGGAATCGGTTATTTAATATATTTCAACATGGAATTATATTTATTTTCTATATTCGTGGGAAATTTCATCTTTTCATACTTGTTACAAATAGAGGTGACCATGAATCGGTACGTTCGTATAATTGAAAATCTTTGGAATCGTATAAAATATTGTAACTGTTCGGTCCGTAGATTTGAAAATCTTTGAAATCGTATAAAAAATTTTAACTACTCGGTTCGAAAATATTTATGTTTTGGTTTGATCTGGAATTCGGTACTATTAAGCGGATCATTCGACGTTATAGAGATTTCTAGTTATTTTTTCAAATATTTTTTTGAAACTAATTACTAGTCATACTCAATTTTAATATGCTTTTAAGAAAAATCTTATATTTATAAATATTCCATACTTGATACATTTTTTTTATATCAACTTTAGAAATTATAACTTTTAATTTTAGGTACGATTATATGTACAACTAATAATAAAAATTTAAAATTAAAACAAAATATATATTTTTTTAAAAATTTTTGTTCTCTGATTTTTATGTCATTTTGATCATAAGATGGGATAATACTAAGAAAAATATCAAAAATTATAATATAAATAAAATTTAGCGAAAAACCTAATTGCAAGTCCATATTATTAAGCATAAAACTTAAGTGAAATCTAATTTTTATTATAGTAATACTCAGTTATAGAGGACTAAAGGTGACATACTATGAACAAGATACATGTACGTTATAATTCAGTTTTTGATTTGGCACATTATTGTTCAATTTGGTCCTTACACTACAAAAAATTTTGTATATTCCATCGAAAAATCCTACGGCAATAAATTCCATTGGTATTGTTGCCAACAATTTTCGCAGCAACTAATGTTTTAGAGTAAACATAAGAATTTATTAAAGTTTTTATATATTGATATGCCGAACTGGCTGATTAGTTCGGCGGAGTCTTTTAGCCGAATCTTTGGTTGGCCAAAAGATTCCTCAAACATTACACAAGCTGCTATTTATTGTAGTGGTATTATCACCTATTGTTCATGTGTGTGTACTTCACTACATGTAGTACAAGATCTTTACCAAATCTGGTAATTAATCCCCTATTAAATGCGCAATTATTAATATCGAATCTCAGAGGCAATCTGGTCATTGTGGAGTGAGCGCGTGTCGCCGACAGGGAGATAGGTTTACGTCCCATCAGAAATTAATACGCTCGGCGGCTGCCAAAGTGGTTGCGTACTCGGCAATTGTCGAGTGTTTTATGGCCGTACGACTTCTGAGTGATGCCGTCTCGCTAAATCCGTCGGGTTTGGTCCTATACCCCGAGCCGTCTCTCTTGTCGGGTACTCCTCGTCAGAAGGGGAAGTTCGGCTATCAACATAGAAGCCCCCAAACTTGAGCGCCTCTCGAGGCCGACCGAACAGCCCTCGTCGGGCGATGGAAAGGCCAAGATGAGTTGGTCAAGATTGTTAAGGTTTCCAAAGATGCCGAACTGACTCTACACCATTATGGCCACTCGAGTGCTTTTCTGTCTGGGTTGCGCACCATTAATGACGGGTCCTGAAAGGTCACATCCATTCATTGCAGCGTCAGCTTCTTAACTCCGAAAGACACGCATCGCCCAGCCATTGGCTCTCTCTGCCGATTCATATCGGCGCCACCTCGAATCGCCACGACTCTCCTTCTCCTATTCACGTGGCTCTCAGCGACTGGCCCATTATTACAGAGTTGTCGCTTGGGTTGGCCACTTTATTACCTATAAATTGTCGTCTCTTCACTCTATTATCGATTTTCCTGCTTTCTCTGCTCCCCTTGAGTTTCCCAGAGGCATTTCGGAGTTCTCTTTTAGGGCGGAGGTTCTTTCAGACTTCAAATCTCGACAATTATCTAGTAAGTTTTTACTTTGTTTCCTTATTTTTTTGTTTTTTCTCGTCTTTCTATGACCGCATCCACCGAGCCCGTTGACATGGAACGAGTAAACGAGATCCTCGCCGAAGACACCATGGGGCGCATCCGCGTACCACTCACGCGTGAGACACCCCAGGCCGACGTGGATATCGAACAGGCGGTTTCGGCCATTTCTGGTTCAATATTTTTTTTAGTTGGTCGTTCCAAAACCAAAACATTAAAAAAATGAAAAAATAAAAAGAAGTTTAAATTCAAATTGATAGTTTATTATTAACTTTCTTGGAAAGTCAGGGTCATTTTTGTTGTTTAAAACAAATGAAAGAAAAAAAAAAGACAAAACAAGGATTCGCTGCATCAAGTCAGATAGTCAACATTTTTGTTGTTTCCATGCATTTAATAATCCTTTCTATCTTTGAGTGTGGCAAGTTTCAAAACTTTCTACTCAAAATTTAAAGATTACTCTGAAAGATATATATTTATATGGTCAACCTTGTTACCTTGCTCTTGCTATTAAGTATAATAGTATTCTTAGTAAAAATCGTGTCTCACTTTTTGCATATACTTTATTGTTTTTCCAAAATGATATACGAAATATGGTCAAAACCTTGTAATGGGATATATCAAGTTTCACAATATAAGCAAAAAATAAAATGACATCTCACACAAAATTAGACATATCCTCAAGTGCTCGTGAAGACACGTCATGAAATTCACCCAAATCCTAACCCTATTTCATTTTATATTATTTATTTAATTTTTATGTTATTCATAAATGGGATTATTTATCTGTATTTCAACATGGAATCGGTTATCTATTATATTTCAACATGGGATTATATTTATTATCTATATTCGTGGGAAATTTCATCTTTTCATACTTGTTACAAATAGAGGTGACCATGAATCGGTACGTTCGTAGATTTGAAAATCTTTGGAACCGTATAAAAAATTGCAACTGTTCGGTTCGTAGATTTGAAAATCTTTGAAATCGTATAAAAAATTTAACTACTCGATTCGAAGATTTTTTTTTTTTTGGTTCGGTCTGGAATTCGGTACTATTAAACGGATCATTCGACGTTATGGAGATTTCTAGTTATTTTTTCAAATATTTTTTTGAAACAATTACTAGTCATACTCAATTTTAATATGCTTTTAAGAAAAATCTTATATTTATAAATATTCCATATTAAATACATTTTTTTTATATCAAATTTAGAAATTTTAGAAATAACTTATAATTTTAGGTACGATTATATGTACAACTAATAATTAAAATTTAAAATCAAAACAAAATACATATTTTTTTTTTATAAAAATTGTTCTATGATTTTTTATGTCATTTTGATCATATGATGGGATAATACTAAGAAAAATATCAAAAATTATAATATAAATAAAATTTAGCGAAAAACATAATTGCAAGTCCATATTATTAAGCATAAAACTTAAGTGAAATAATTTTTATTATAGTAATACTAGTTACAAAGGACTAAAGGTGACATACTATGAACAAGATACATGTACATTATAATTCAGTTTTTGAGTTTGGCACATTATTGTTCAATTTGGTCCTTACACTACAAAGAATTTGGTATATTCCATCGAAAAATCCTACGACAATAAATTCCAATGGTATTGTTGCCAACAATTTTCGCAGCAACTAATTTTTAGAGTAAACATAAGAATTTATCAAAGTTTTTATATATTGATATGCCGAACTAGCTGATTAGTTCGGCGGAGACTCTTAGCCGAATCTTTGGTTGGCCAAAAGATTCCTCAAACATTACTCAAGTTGCTATTTATAGTAGTTGTACTATCACCTACTGTTCATGTGTGTGTACTTCACTACGTGTAGTACAAGATCCTTACCAAATCTGGTATTTACTCCGACCATTTCTGGTTCAATATTTTTTTTAGTTGGCCGTTCCAAAACCAAAACCTTAAAAAAATGAAAAAAATAAAAAGAAGTTTAAATTCAAATTTGATAGTTTATTATTAACTTTCGTGGCAAGACTTTCTTGGCAAGTCAGAGTCATTTTTGTTGTTTAAAACAAATGAAAGAACAAAAAAACACAAAACAAGGATTTGCTGCAACAAGTCAGATAGTCAACATTTTTGTTGTTTCCATGTATTTAATAATCCTTTCTATCTTTGAGTGTGGCAAGTTTCAAAACTTTCTACTGAGTTAAAGATTACTCTGAACGACATATATATATATATATGTATATATATATATGTATATATATATATATGTATATATATATATATGGTCAACCTTGCTCTTGCTATTAAGTATAATAGTATTCTTAGTAAAAAACGTGTCTCACTTTTTGCATATACTTTATTGTTTTTCCAAAATGATATACAAAACATGGTCAAAACCTTGTAACCATTACTACCGGAATACCTGCACCTGTTTACTGGGATATATCAGGTTTCACAATATAAGCAGAAAATAAAATGAAATCTCACACAAAATTAGACATACCCTCAAGTGCTCGTGAAGACACGTCATGAAATTCACCCAAATCCTAACCCTATTTCATTTTATATTATTTATTTAATTTTATGTTATTTATATGGAAATATTTATCTGTATTTCAACATGGAATCGGTTATTTAATATATTTCAACATGGAATTATATTTATTATCTATATTCGTGGGAAATTTCATCTTTTCATACTTGTTACAAATAGAGGTGGCAATGAATCGGTACGTTCGTATATTTGAAAATCTTTGGAATCGTATAAAAAATTGTAACTGTTCGGTTCGTAGATTTGAAAATCTTTGAAATCGTATAAAAAATTTTAACTACTCGGTTCGAAAATATTTATGTTTTGGTTTGATCTGGAATTCGGTACTATTAAGCGGATCATTCGACGTTATGGAGATTTCTAGTTATTTTTTCAAATATTTTTTTGAAGCTAATTACTAGTCATACTCAATTTTAATATGCTTTTAAGAAAAATCTTATATTTATAAATATTCCATACTAAATACATTTTTTTTATATCAACTTTAGAAATTATAACTTATAATTTTAGGTACGATTATATGTATAACTAAAATAAAAATTTAAAATCAAAACAAAATACATATTTTTTAAAAAAAAAAAATTTGTTCTCTGATTTTTATGTCATTTTGATCATAAGATGGGATAATACTAAGAAAAATATCAAAAATTATAATATAAATAAAATTTAGCGAAAAACCTAATTGCAAGTCCATATTATTAAGCATAAAACTTAAGTGAAATCTAATTTTTTATTATAGTAATACTCAGTTATAGAGGACTAAAGGTGACATACTATGAACAAGATACATGTACGTTATAATTCAGTTTTTTATTTTGGCACATTATTGTTCAATTTGGTCCTTACACTACAAAAACTTTGGTATATTCCATCGAAAAATCCTACGGCAATAAATTCCATTGGTATTGTTGCCAACAATTTTCGCAGCAACTAATGTTTTAGAGTAAACATAAGAATTTATCAAAGTTTTTATATATTGATATGCCGAACTGGCTGATTAGTTCGACGGAGACTCTTAGCCGAATCTTTGGTTGGCCAAAAGATTCCTCAAACATTACCCAAGCTGCTATTTATTGTAGTGGTATTATGACATATTGTTCATGTTTGTGTACTTTACTACATGTAGTACAAGATCTTTACCAAATCTGGTAATTAATCCCCTATTTAATGCGCAATGATTAATATCGAATCTCGGAGGCAATCTGGTAATTGTGGAGCGAGCGCGTGTCACCGACAGGGAGATAGGTTTACGTCCCATCAGAAATTAATACGCTCGGCGGCTGCCGAAGTGGTTGCGTACTCGGCAATTGTCGAGTGTTTTATGGCCGTACGACTTCTGAGTGATGTCGTCTCGCTAAATCCGTCGGGTTTGGTCCTATAGACCGAGTCGTCTCTCTTGTCGGGTACTCCTCGTTAGAAGGGGAAGTTCAACTATCAACATAGAAGCCCCCAAACTTGAGCGCCTCTCGAGGCCGACCGAACAGCCCTCGTCGGTTGATGGAAAGGCCAAGATGAGTTGGTCAAGATTGTTAAGTTTTCCAAAGAGGCCGAATTGACTCTACACCATTATGGCCACTCGAGTGCTTTTCTGTCTGGGGTTGCGCACCATTAATGACGGGTCCCGAAAGGTCACATCCATTCATTGCAGCGTCAACTTCTTAACTCCAAATGACACGCATCGCCCAGCCATTGGCTCTCTCTGCCGATTCATATCGGCGCCACCTCGAAACGCCATGACTCTCCTTCTCCTATTCACGTGGCTCTCAGCGACTGGCCCATTATTACAGAGTTGTCGCTTGGGTTGGCCACTTTATTACCTATAAATCGTCGTCCCTTCACTCTATTATCGATTTTCCTGCTTTCTTTGCTCCCCTTGAGTTTCCCAGAGGCATTTCGGAGTTCTTTTTTAGGGCGGAGGTTCTTTCGGACTTCAAATATCGACAATTATCTAGTAAGTTTTTACTTTCTTTCCTTATTTTTTTTGTCTTTTCCCGTCTTTCTATGACCGCATCCACCGAGCCCGTTGACATGGAACGAGTAAACGAGATCCTCGCCGAAGACACCATGGGGCGCATCCGTGTACCACTCACGCGTGAGACACCCCAGGCCGACGTGGATATCGAACAGGCAGTTTCGACGCTAGACGGGAGTTGGCACCGTCCTCCTCGCCGGTGGCCGTTACCCATGCTCTTTGAGATTGTCATGGTTCCATGTTCGGCAACCGATGGAGAGATTGTGGCCAATCGTGGGGGATGGCATATACCGGACGACGTTAAACTATTTGCCCCTACCGAAAAGAATGCCTTCACTGCCCGCCAGCGGGGTGTGTCGCAGTTTGGAAAAAGACCATACATTTCGGCGTTAGATTTCCACTACCGAGGGTGTTGACTGAGTATATTCATGATTGGGGATGTGTTTGACTCAAGTCTCGCCTTTGGATTGGATTAAGATTATTGCTTTTTTGGTGTTATTCCACAAAAAGGGTTGGTCGTCTCCTTCCTGCGACGAAATCCGCGGACTCTTTCAATTTAAGTGAACACGCAAGAAAGCCGGATTGTTTTCGGTGTCATTTAGGATGTCTGAGTTTGTATCTTTGGTAACCAAAGTCCCGGAGTCTCTCCACGATTTTAAGGAGGACTGGTTTTGGGTCGGCGGTAAATGGCTGACCCCGGCATCCGGGAGTGACTCTCATGCCGCAGACCGTTCTCGCATCCACGTAAAATTTGTTGGCGAATTTCGTAAGTTTCGTTTGTCACTGTTTTACCAAACTATGATTATGACTTGTTGTCTTTTTGGCTAGCAGGTCAGCTTCTGCTATTTCAACGAACTCGGCCGTTCCTGTTTTAGGCGACGTCTTTCTTGAGCGCCTTAGAGAGTTGTCTAAGTTGAAATCCAGCGATCGCAGTGGCCCTCGTCTTTGGTGGAAAGCTCGAACTTAATCGAAGCCGGTTGGTGCTCAGACTATCACTCCACTTCATTTACCCCAGGTTTTGCATACACCCCTTAATCTCCAACCTCAATTGGACTATAATCGTTATATGAGTTGCTCGATTATCTTCATAGACATTTCCATGCAGTTTTCTACCCCTTATCCGGGTTCCTAGGCTATTCGACCGCCAAGGCTGTTCGGCGGGTAAAAAGGTCTGCAAAGAAGAAGGAAAAAGAAAAGGACTCCGCCTAGGTAGATATAGCTTCCCACGCCGAGATTATTGCCAAGTTGCAGTCAACAGCTGCACAAAGTGAAGGTATTCCGAAGGCTCCGGTTACGGAGACCTCCGCGGTGAAGAGGTCTTCGACCTGCTCTGGTCAGCGCAAGAGCTCGGCCAATCCTGCGTCGGTCCCGCCGCCCAAGAAAGCGAGCATGACGGTGATTGAGGAGGGGGATTCTTCGAAGAGGGTCATACCAGACCAGGCGACTGGCACGCTTGAGCAGGAAAAGAATGCTCAGACTCATCAGGACAGATCCCTTACGTATTTGAAGATAGACGAGAAGAGGGTCGAAAAGCATAGGAAACTGGAGGGGGTCGCTGAAGATTTGTTTGTTCGGCTTAAATTCGTGTATAACCGGCATGTCAACAACTCGCACTTTTGGCCCGATCATGTGATAGAGGTGGCGATGGTCCCGCTGATGGGATGGGATTTACCAGCCGATCAGGGGCTCCAGAATATGACGGCCATCGAAAAGCTCGATTATTCCGCTGGATTGATGGGTCGTGCACTCTGCGCTCATTCGGCGGTGCTCGCTTCGGCTCGGAAACTCGTTGCTGCTTATAGCCAAATGAAGGTCGAGCACGACGTTTGCAAATGGGTGATTGAGTCACTAAAAGCCGACGACATAGTGAACAAGATATTGAAGGAGAGAGTGCCATATTTGGCCAGAAAAATTGAAGTGCTGAAGAAGGAGGAGGCTCAACTCCTCGAGCAGATTGAAAGTTTCAAGCAGGCTGAACTGAAAGGAAATGAGGACTTGAATAAAATGTACGAACTGTGGCACGAGACCGAGGAACGCGACAAGAAACTGGAGGCCGAGGCCAAAGGGAGGGCAGAAGGGTTCGCTAATGGGCGAGCATTCAGCATCGACGAATATAAGAAAACCAAGGGTTATGCCAAAGATCTTGACTTCAATGCTTCTCTGACGCTGAATTGGGTTATCTGCGGGATTGAGAGCGGGACCCGGTTTATTAAAGAGATCAAGGGGATATGCGACCTGAAGTGCGATTGTCTGAATATCCCACCTGCACTAAGGACTGGGTTTCTGCCACCAAACGAGGACGAGCTGGCGTTTGATGGCAAGAAAAGAGCAACCGAGTTGTCCAAGTATGTCTTTGACCTGCACGCCGAAAGCCCCTCCCCTTTAAAATTCATTCTTTTTGAGGTGTCCGGAGAAAATGATGAACAAGTGTTCGAGAGCCCAGATCTTAACAAGGTCACGCCGAGCGGGGTGAAGGGTGCGAGTGGTGGCGCCTAGGGGACACCGGCTCCTCGGGATCTCCTAGTTTTCTCTTCCTTTAATTTTAATGCGTTTTTCTGGCTTGTTTTGAAAACAATGTTTGTGGTTTGTCGGGGTGGTTTATCCCCGTTGCTATTTTATTTTTCATTTGTCGGGGTGGTTTATCCCCGTGAATATTATCGTACTTTTAATGGGTCATTTTCGTAGTTTGAATGCGTATTTTACTGTCTTTGATGTGTTCTTGTACTTATACGATTTTACCGAATATCTTTGGTGTTCGGGTATGAGTTCATTCTTCGAACTTATACAATTTCGCCGAACAACTTTGGTGTTCGGTTATTTTTCGAACTTCTACAATTTTACCGAACAACTTTGGTGTTCGAGTATGAGTTCATTTTTCGAACTTCTACAATTTCCCCGAACAACTTTAGTGTTTGGGTATGAGTTCGTTTTTTGAACTTCTACAATTTCGCCGAACAACTTTGGTGTTCGGGTATGAGTTCATTTTTCGAACTTCTACACTTTTGCCGAACAAATTTAGTGTTCGGGTATGAGTTCATTTTTTGAACTTCTACAATTTCATCGAACAACTTTAGTGTTCGGGTATGAGTTCATTTTTTGAACTTCTACGATTTCGCCGAACAACTTTGGTGTTCGGGTATGAGTTCATTTTTCGAACTTCTACGATTTCGCCGAACAACTTGGGTATTCGGGTATGTGCTAACAGGGACAGTTCGACTTCATGCCAGGACTTTTCCAAAGAGGTGTTTTAATAAAATCGCCATGATGGGCTTCATACGTTACAAAAGTTATCCTAACATAAATGCCGCTACGGGCTACATAAACTATTTTAACGCCGTGGCTTGCGTGGTTTCAAAAGGGAATTTAAGCTTGTTCTTTTGCCGGACAGGGTTATTATTGGTAACTTTTTAAGGTAGACCGCGTTACATGGATACTCTAGTGGGGTTCCATCAGGATGCGCCAATCGATATGCTCCATTTGGGAGTACTCCGGCAATCTGGTAGGGGCCTTCCCATTTCGCTTTCAGAGGCCCCGGGTCTGGACCTGTTGCTCGTTTCAATACCAACTCGCTGAGTCGATAGGTTCGCGTCCTTATTTTGAAGTTGAAGTATCTCTCGCTCTTCTTTTTGTAGGCGGTGTTTTTTAGCTCAACTTGCTGTCTGATCTCATCGATGAGGTCTAGATTAGTCCTCAGCATTTCTGCGTTTTCACTCTCTCGGAACGTCTTGACTCGGTATGTTAGGAATTCGGTCTCTACAAGTACCATGGCTTCCGACCCGTAAACAAGGGAGAACGGCATTTCTCCCGTTGATGACCTCGCGGTCATATGATACTCCCATAATATCGCGGGCAATTCGTCCGGCCAAGACCCCTTAGCTCCTTCTAACTTTATCTTGAGCCCCTATTTGAGGATCTTATTGACCGCCCCCACTTGTCCATTGGATTGCGGATGGTAGGGAGTTGAGAAGAAGTGTTTCTTGCCCAACCCTTTGCAAAATGACTCTAGCCTTTTTCCTTCGAATTGTTTCCCATTGTCCGTGATGATGGAGTTCGGGACTCTAAATCTGCATACGATCGATTTCCAGATAAAATTGATCATTTTCTGATAATTTATCGAAGCCAGGGGTTCGGCCTCGGCCCACTTAGTGAAGTAGTTGACCGCTACTATGGCAAACCGAACTCCTCATTTGCTAGTGGGGAGTGGGCCGATCAGGTCTATCCCCCATTTGGTAAATGGTCAGGGTCCGAAAACTGACGTTAAAGGATGAGCAGCCTGCTTTAGGTTTGGGGCAAAAACTTCGGCACTTCTCGCATTTCCTCACCAGATCGAGTGCATCTTTTCTAACCGAGGGCCAATAATACCCTTGCTGCAAGATCTTGTGGGCCAGGGCTTGTCCTCCCGAGTGACTCCTACAAACTTTGTCGTGGATTTCTTTCAATACTCCTTGGGACTCCCCTTCGGTTAAGTACCTGAGGAAGGGTTTGGAAAATCCTCTCTTGTAGAGCACCCCATCAACTACGTTGAACCGTGCGACCCTTATCCTTAAAGATCTCGCTTCCTTAGGATCGCGGAGACTAAACCCGTCTCAAGGTAGGCTTTAATTTGTCCTATCCAACTATCTCCACCTCCCAAAAACGACCCAAAAGCTCCTTAATACCGTTCACAAGGCCACTATGAACCCCTGCATGAACCCCCTGTTTGACCATCACCACTATACTCTGATTGTCCACTTCAACGTGAACCTTGCGGGTGTTTGTTATGTTTTTGTGTTTATTTTTATGTGTTTATTTGTGTTATTGAGTCGGTTTTAGGATATTTTTAGTGTCGCCCGGTCCATTTTGTCGCATTTCGTGTGTTTTTTTTATATTTCCTCTTTTATTTTGTATTTTCGGCGTACTTGTCCGTGCTTGTGGTGATTTTCAGGATTTATTCCGAGGATGAGAAGACGAGCACTTTCCAAAGAATACTAAGTCAATGCCGAGTCAAATGAAGTCATTCCGGACAAACCATTTCGAACCAAGTGTTTTGAGCTTAGTCGAGTCGGATGCACATGCCCGCATGCCAAGCCACGCACGCCCATCATCCACACTCGCGCGCTCGCGCTGAGGCCCACGACCGCGCGGACAAGCAACATCCACGCGCACCCCAAGCCGCGAGCTCGCGGAAGATCAAGCGGGCTCGAGAGTGCTGATGTTCGGACGCCCGCGCCCTCGTGGATGACGCCGCGCGCTCGAGAGTGCACGCACTATCAACGTCCGCGCTGCCAGCCAGCTCGCGACCTTGCGAATACCATGGCGTGCTCGAGAGTCCGCTCGTCCTGCCCGTCTGCGCCCGCGCGCTCGCGGAAAGTACCGCGACATCGAGAGCGCCCGCGCTTGTGCTGACCATATGCACGCACCACAAGTCCACGTACTCGCGGGCATATCCGCGTGATCGAGAGTGTATTTCACCAGCGCGAGCTCGCGAATTTTGCGGCATGGTCGAGAGTGTCCCATTTTAATGTGCATGTTTTATGTGTGTTTGGGCTAGACTATAAATACATTTTGTCCTTTGCATTTTGAGGATCATTATCTCATTTTTCACTTTTTTCCTCTTTGGGAAACTAGCTCATGTTTAATTTTTGCTCTCTAGATTAGGAGCTTATGCTATTTTTCGGGAGATTTTCCGGCGACTTCGGTTTCGTTCAAGTTTTGAACTTTTGACTCCGTTTTCATCGTCTACGCAATGGGAGATTGAGTATTTAGTTTTAAAGCTCTTTACTTCGTTTTTGCTCCGGTTTTACTTATAATGCTTATTAAAGTAAATTGGATTTGATTGATAATGGTGGAAATACTTGAACTTGATTGCTTGCTTGAGTAGATAGAGCCGTTAATTACTTGTTGATCTCGGTTAGACGATTGGGGTTAGCAATCTAATGCTCGTAGCTCGTTTATTCCGTATGTCGATTGATTATCATCCCGTTATGGTTATGGCACGAGACTCCGGTAATCTAGGTTGCTAAATGCTTGCGATTTGATCTTGCTTTCAATTAATTGCTCGTTTTTAAGTGCTCAAGTAGTGTTAATCAACCATCCAATCAAGTGTTTAGAATGTTTAGGATTTTATTTTCACTTTTTGTGATTTGGACGATCATCTAGTAGACAAAGCTCCGAATAGCCTTCCTTCGAGATCGACCCGAGTCGGGTAACTCGGTTATCCTTTGCCCATCAAATTTATACTAAACAAATGGCACCGTTGCCGGGGAAGGCAAGTAGGACGCCTAGTTTGCTATTTGATTGTCTCTTTTTCTTGTGTTTCTCTTGATTCTTGTGAACCTTGGTTAATTTTCGTGTTTCTCTTTATTTCTCTTGCTTTTTGTCATTTATTTGTTTTTGTTGCTTGCGTCTTTATCTCGCTTCCCATTGATACGTTCACCGGGT
Organism: Striga hermonthica; assembly: GCA_902706635.1. Lineage (NCBI taxonomy): Eukaryota > Viridiplantae > Streptophyta > Magnoliopsida > Lamiales > Orobanchaceae > Striga > Striga hermonthica. The sequence goes on along the minus strand of CACSLK010031655.1, from coordinate 10,347,217 downwards.
ATAGTTGTTGTTTTTGTTTATGCGAGGTAGACGAAGGCGCGAACCCCGAGAGAAGACTCCATCAATCGACCTTTTCGTTGAACTCAACATAGACGAGCCTCAACCGAAATCCGAATCAATGGCGAATCAAGAAGATCAACTTCCACAACCTCCCCCGAACATGAGGTACTTTGTACGACCGATTATTGAAGACAACACCTCGTGCCTCATGCTCGGGGAAGCGGCCCGAAACTATGATCTCAAGACCATCCACCTAAATCAACTCCCATCATTCTACGGCCTAGCTCAAGAGGATGCTCTCAACTTCATCCGAGACTTTTATGCAACCGTCAACACGTTCCCTCTCCAAGGCCTAACCGAGAACCAACTCCGCATGAGATGCTTCCCTTACACCTTGAAGGACCGAGCCAAAACTTGGTTCATGACATTGCTTCCGAGCTCACTCAACACGTGAGAGGCCATATACGAGAAGTTCATGAGCAAGTATTACTCCCATTAAAACACCATCGACCTCCAGACTCAAATGGCTAGTTTTAGCCAAAATATCGGTGAGACTTTCAACGAGGCTTGGGAACGATTCAAGGGCTATCAACTCCAATGCCCACATCACCACTTTTGCCTCGGTGTGCTCAACCAATTCTTCTACGATCGTCTCCACCAAACTCTTCAATACATGGTCGATCATGCGGTTGGTGGAGACATAGGGAACCACACGGAGGAGGAGATCTATAATCTTTATGAGATGTTGAGTGAGAATTCGCAAAGGAAGAGCGTTCGTAAGAGGGCCCCGTGAATGAGGGTACACCATCAATCGGGTCCTCTAACGATGCCACTCTTGCCAAGCTAGCCTCGTTGGAGGAGGAACTCAAGCGACTCCGGCTAAGGGATGCAAAGTCGACTCAAGTGGTGATGGCTGAAGTATGCGGGTGTTGTGGAGAGGCCGGCCACGAAGGACATGCGTGCCCGAATTACATGATGCCGGCCTATGACCCGAATCTCGAAGGAGTCCCCTACGACATCAATGCTATTCAAGGGTATGCCCCCCGGGTCCAAAATGATTCTTACTCGAACACTTACAATCCCGGGGTGCGAAACCACCCTAACTTCTCATGGAGGGACCCGAAAGCCACCTACCCATCCCAACCGGCACCACAACAAGCCTATTCTCAAACTCAACTATATGCTCAACCGAACAACCGACCACCGTTCCAACCGAGGCCCGAATTTCAAGGCTATCAACCGAGGCCCGATATCCACAAGGGCGTGGAGGCTTCATCCCGAGGCAACCTTTGCCACCTCCACCCGAGCCCGAGAGGAATGCTAACGGAGAATCCTCGGAGACTCGGATCGAAAGCTTAGATATGTGCCTTCAATCATTGGCCTCCACCGTCTCCACATTGCACGATACCATCAAAGGAGTGCCATCGATTCAAGCCTCTCTCAAATGCCTCGAGACTCAAGTGGGGCAACTGGGGAGTTCCATAGAAGATATCCAAATGAGCAAAATGAAAGACAAGCTCCCGAGCCAACCCGAGCACTTGAATGCTATTACGGTGTTGAGAAGTGGTAAGAAGGTCGATAATCGTGTTGAGGTACCCGTGGAAAATGAGGTTGTTGAAGTTGTTGTTGATGAGGATAATGATGAGTCGGGTGAGAAGGTTGATGTTTCGAAAGGGAATGCCGTTGTTGACGAGAGTATTGAGAAGGAGAGTTGGAAGAAAGATGCCCGTGAGGCCTTGCACAAAGCGGATGAGCCTTACCGACCACCGGTTCCTTTCCCGAGCCGCTTGAAAGATACAAAGAAGGAGCGTCAATTTCAAGATCTTTTTGACATGCTCTCGAAGGTAAACGTGAACCTCCCACTCCTAGACGTTATCAAAAACGTGACGGCATATGTTCAATTTTTCAAGGACTTAGCTTCGAAAAAGCGGAGGTTCGTGGATAATGAGAAGGTGATGATTTCCGAGGTAGCCTCGACTACCATACCTCGGAAAGAATGTGACCCGGGAGCCTTTGTCATGAAGATTACATTCGGGAATAGAAAGATTATAACCGGGATGCTAGACTTGGGAGCCAGTATCAACCTCATGCCCTATTCTATCTATAAGCAATTGGGGTTGCAAGAGCTTAAGCCAACTCGGATGAGCCTCCAATTGGCGGACCGCACCTTGCGGGAGCCAAAAGGTATAATCGAAGATGTGTTGGTCAAAGTTGGTTCGATTGTCGTTCCGGTTGATTTCGTAGTCCTCGACGTTGGAGATGTCCCGAACACCGGGAAGGAGCACAGGATTTTGCTTGGTCGGCCCTTTATGGCGACGACCAACACCATTATCGACGTCAAGGAGGGACGATCCACTCTCTCGGCTCACGGAGAGATTGCTACTTTCATGATGAACAATGCCCGGGACGCTCCACCCAAAGTTGGCCAATGCTCGTTTGTGGAGGACATCAACAAAGAGGTACATTTCAATTCTACGCTTAAATTACCTAATGAAAATGGTTTTGTAGGCAAGATGAATGTTGTGGAGTTGGGAAAGAACATTAATGATGATCTTGAGGTGAAACGTGAGGGTTCGATCAAGAAGATCGAGGTTCGAGGTGGTCGTAAGTCAAACCCGAGTAAGAAAAGGGCGAAAAAGAAGCCTAAGGATGGAAATGCAAACTCGAGAGATAGCCCACCAAGTTCGAACGATGATGTGATTTCTGGGGCTTAGAAATTCACGAAAAACGGTATGAAGTTTGAGAGGGGTGGGGAGTTGAAGAAGAAACCCCCGGTGTCCCCGAGGAGAAGGTGGGCTAATGTGTTCGACGACGAGTTCGAGAGTGTGGTTGGAGGAGCTCGTCGAGCTATGCCCGGGTGATTTTTGAATTGTAGGGAAAGTCGAGCTCACGACTGTAAACCGAGCGCTTCGTGGGAGGCAACTCACGTTTTTGTTTTCATTTCTCTTCTTTTCCTTTTCATTTAAAAAAAAAATCGAGAGCTCGTGCCGACCTGCTC
>CACSLK010031655.1:10327606-10343823 GCA_902706635.1 Striga hermonthica | reverse complement strand
AACTTTCTCCGATCGGGAGTAATTTTATATCAACGCGAAGCTCTCGTCGACGCCAACGACATATCCGAACCTCAACGAAAAATCCGGCGAAAGGACTTCCGATTTTCCGGCGAAAGCTCGTAGATCTACAAATTTCTTCAACCTTCAAATTCAAATTGCCGGTGACTCACTTGGACCTACCGAAATCCGAAGGCACTCCCGGACTCGTCTCGCCGGACCGCACATTTTTCCGGCCACCGTCGCCGGATCCAGCAAACTTTTCTGGCGACCATTTTTTCCGGCGAACGAGAACCCACCGAGTTTCCGGTTAGTATTTTTGAGCTTTTCTTGTTATATGCCATCGATTCCTTTAGTTTGGTACCTTTTTCCAACGACCGGATCTCCGATTTTATATATTTCTCTATTTTCAAACTCCGCCGACCGTTTTTCTTGGAAATTTTCCAAAGTTCAACGTCTCGATTTCGATTTGTATTTTGGTTCCTTCATTATATGCGTTGTGCTTGGATCACTACTCTTGCCGGAGTGGTCGTACTGAGATAATTGGGTTAGACTTGTGTGTTTAGGCACGTCTTGCCGGGCGTGCCACATATATGTGTGTTTTTGCTGGGAGTTTGAGTTGTAGGTACCTACTTACGGCAAGCGCCGGTAATCGCTTATGCGTTGCATACATCCGGAGTTCGTTGTGTTGGACCATGGCGGAGATCGACAAGGACTTCGAGGCCCGATTTTTGCGCTTTCACGTGAACGTGTGTCTACGTCGAGTTTATGCATTCATGGTTTCCATCTCTCCGAGACATACACACATGGCCTCTCTCGATTCATGTGCTCAATGTTACACCATTCGGATGGCTCCATTTCGCGCTCATTGGCCTTCGGTTGACCTCCTTTATTCCCGCCGGACGACCATTATCGGACACACGGTGGTGACGACCACCGTGTCGAGTACGCATTTTCTTTTCCTATTTTCTCTTTCTTTATTTGCTTCGTGTGTGTGTCTTTGTGTGATTTCTTCTCATTTCTTTGATCTTTGTGTTTCGTTTTCGTTTTTATCGCATGAACTTACGTGATCATGTGTCTTCTCCTATGCTTTTTGGTCAAGCAATGAGGACATTGCTTTGTTTTAAGTGTGGGGGAGGGAATTTCGTGATTATGCATGTTTAGGTGATGTTCTCTTCGTTTTTGTGCCTTATTTTTCGTATTTGTTGTGTTGTGGACCGGTTTTATTTGAGTTTTTGTGTGTTTGTGTCATCTCTCCCGCATGAAACTTGATGTTTGTTCGAGAGTCGAGATAGCTAAGTGGTGAGTCGAGATTATTGATTGGTTTCACTATTAGCGTTCATGCTTGTTGTACTTGATGAATTTGACAGTTTTCCTTGATTGATTGATGATTCGTTGACATTGGAACTCGCATGTGGATTAACGGAATTGTTTTGTCCTTTGTTTGTTCTCGATTGGTTGTCTTGAGGCATGCTTACCTTATGTTCGATTATCGTTGTAAACGTGTTATCTATACACTTGTGGTACATTTCGATCGAGTTGAGATGATTATGTATTGTAATTGTGATGTATCCTTGTGTGCCTCTCCCTAAAAAAAAGAAAAAAAAAAGAAGAATAAAAAGTGAGTTCGCGAGGAAGTACGGATTAGGCTCCTCTTATTCCGAGCCATTCGTGGATTGGGATAATGAGCCCGGGAAACCGGTTTAGGAAACTCGAGGAAACCCCTCGAGGGGTAAATCTAGATCATCTCGTCCGGAAACCTTGTTTGGAAAAAGAAGCTCACGAAATGAGTTCGTGGGAGTCGAAAGGATTAGGCTCCTCTTGGCTCTGTTAATCTTTAGATAGATCGGGTCAACGAGCACGGGAAACCGGCCTAGGCAACTCGAGAATAACCCCCGAGGTTAAACCTAGGTAATAATCGTCCTAACGGTTCTCATTTGGAAAAGTGGCTCATTTTAATAAAAAATTATAAATAAAAAAAAAGAGAGAAAAAAATCGGGGAGTTGGCCTATTGATCTCGTGCTTATTATTTCATATTTTGTAGATCACTTATGGTTTTTGCACGTATATGTGAATGAGGGAGTTTGACTCGAGTGATTATTCGTGGAATGACGTGGGACGAGTTTTTGTTTCGTTTGATTCATTATGTGGCAACCGTGTCTCGGGTTGGATTTTGATTTTGGGATAACCGAATGATAATGAGAGTTTCATTTTGCATGTTCGTTAATCTTGGACCATTCGATTTATCTCTTCGAGCTATTTGTTATTTCATTTGCTTGAGGACAAGCAAAAAGCTAAGTGTGTGGGAGTTGTTTGTTATGTTTTTGTGTTTATTTTTATGTGTTTATTTGTGTTATTGAGTCGGTTTTAGGATCTTTTTAGTGTCGCCCGGTCCATTTTGTCGCATTTCGTGTGTTTTTTTATATTTCCTCTTTTATTTTGTATTTTCAGCGTACTTGTCCGTGCTTGTGGTGATTTTCAAGATTTATTCCGAGGATGAGAAGACGAGCACTTTCCAAAGAATACTAAGTCAATGCCGAGTCAAATGAAGTCATTCCGGACAAACCATTTCGAACCAAGTGTTTCGAGCTTAGTCGAGTCGGATGCACATGCCCGCATGCCAAGCCACGCACGCCCATTATCCACACTCGCGCGTTCGCGCCGAGGCCCACGACCGCGCGGACAAGCAACATCCACGCGCACCCCAAGCCGCGAGCTCGCGGAAGATCAAGCGGGCTCGAGAGTGCTGATGTTCGGACGCCCGCGCCCTCGCGGATGATGCCGCGCGCTCGAGAGTGCACGCACTATCAACGGCCGCGCTGCCAGCCAGCTCGCGACCTCGCGAATACCATGGCGTGCTCGAGAGTCCGCTCGTCCTGCCCGTCTGCGCCCGCGCGCTCGCGGAAAGTACCGCGACATCGAGAGCGCCCGCGCCTGTGCTGACCACATGCACGCACCGCACGTCCGCGTGCTCGCGGGCATATCCGCGTGATCGAGAGTGTATTTCACCAGCGCGAGCTCGCGAACTTTGCGGCGTGGTCGAGAGTGTCCCATTTTAATGTGCGTGTTTTAGTGTGTGTTTGGGTTAGACTATAAATACATTTTGTCCTTTGCATTTTGAGGATCATTCTCTCATTTTTCACTTTTTTCCTCTTTGGGAAACTAGCTTATGTTTAATTTTTGCTCTCTAGATTAGGAGCTTATGCTATTTTCCGGGAGATTTTCCGGCGACTTCGGTTTCGTTCAAGTTTCGAACTTTTGACTCCGTTTTTCATCGTCTACGCAATGGGAGATTGAGTATTTAGTTTTAAAGCTCTTTACTTTGTTTTTGCTCCGGTTTTACTTATAATGCTTATTAGAGTAAATTGGATTTGATTGATAATGGTGAAAATGCTTGAACTTGATTGCTTGCTTGAGTAGATAGAGCCGTTAATTACTTGTTGATCTCGGTTAGACGACTAGGGTTAGCAATCTAATGCTCGTAGCTCGTTTATTCCGTATGTCAATTGATTATCATACCGTTATGGTTATGGCACGAGACTCCGGTAATCTAGGTTGCTAAATGCTTGCGATTTGATCTTGCTTTCAATTAATTGCTCGTTTTTAAGTGCTCAAGTAGTGTTAATCAACCATCCAATCAAGTGTTTAGAATGTTTAGGATTTTATTTTCCACTTTTTGTGATTTGGACGATCATCTAGTAGACAAAGCTCCGAATAGCCATCCTTCGAGATCGACCTGAGTCGGGTAACTCGGTTATCCTTTGCCCATCAAATTTATACTAAACAGCGGGCCCCGACGTCCCAGGCTAACCGTAACCCTTGAAACATGCCCCACAGTTCGGCTCTAATATTAGAACAAAATCCAATGTTCATTAAAAATCCATGCACCAAATTACCGTGGTGATCCCGGATAAGCCCACCCGCGCTCGCAATTCCCGAAGAAGGATCAAAGCTTCCGTCCGTATTAATCTTGAGGACCCCCTTCGGCGGATACAACCACGAGATCCATCTTAACTCCCTTGCACCCCGCACTCCCACCTGCCGACCGCCGGCCAACTCACAGCCCGCCCAATGCACAAACGAAAAGACTTCTCGTATATGGCAGGACAACGAGGTCTCCTCCCTTTGGAATAAAGCCAGATTTGCCCAATTTTGTTGTTGTGGAAGGTTATTTCAACCAATTTCCACCAAGGTATTGTTTGGTTTGAGGGATTTGGATTGGAGGGAAGGGGAGGGGAGGGGATGGAGAATTATAATTTTCACTTGTTTGGTTGCAAATTTAGAGAGATTTGGAAGGAAAGTGTTATATGATGATGTTAAATGACCATTTAGTTCATACTTTCAATTGTTTTTATTTTTTTTATCTTACTTTATTAAGGGTAAGTTTGTCATTTTAATTTTATTTTCTCTTCTTTTAGTTTTTTAACCGAACAAAGTTTACAATTTTCCTTCATTTTCCCTCCTAAACTATCCCTCAAAACAAAATAAAATTATTTTACATCAGCTCACCTCCCCTCTGTCTCCGTTAAAATCCCTCCCCTCCCTTCCCGTCTCTGTTGAACCAAACACACCCCAAAATGACTCAAGTTACAAATTCATTGTACAAAACTCTAGGCATTCTTCACCAGCTCTACCTCATCAATTTCTCGATTGATATCCCCTTTAGCGAATTGTGCTTTTCCTTTTATTATCAGGGTTTCAACATATGCTCATTTCCTCAGCGATTTGGTACTTACTGTTTGTTTGCTGTATTGGGATTCCATTTCGATTGGATACAGAAGTACTAACTCTGCAAATTCGACCATTGTTTTCATGGATTCTTTGATTAGGTCTTTCTTTTTGGATATAGGAATAACTTAGTAATTTAACTTGATAATATGACAAGATTAGTGGAGAAGTGCAGCATACAGGTCCCAATGGAGGTTCTTAAACGAGTGTTTTCTTGATGGTGAAAGCTATCTCTGTAAAATGCTATTTTATTTTGTTGTCATTTTGTGAAAACTTGTTCGGTTGTTTATAATTCGTGGATATTTGATTAGGGATGTAGTTTGATCGATGATGGAAGAATCCAATCTCTGATGGATTATTCAGCCTCATTTTCTTGTATTGATTTTATCACCTCCGAGATAGGTTCACAAATTTCATCACCTCCGATTACCTTTTCGTCACTCAACTTTCCAATCTTATATTGATTTTATCAGTGATTTTCGGTTGTTTATTTGATTTTGTTCATTATGAAGATCCATTTTGATGTTTTTGAGCTAATCTTGCTTGGGGAGAAATTATTTGAGAAACTTAGGTCACGTCTTTTAGGAACGTCTCGGTACTCTATTGACGACCTCCTGTCGGGTAGAGTAGAAGATAGTGGCTATGCTCCAAAAAGCTAACGGCATAGGTCACCAGCAATGGCTCTGGTGCAATGGTAAAAAAGGATTTCTTGAAAATTTTCTTTTACGTAGAGGAGTTATTATTTCACCTGGTGTTTGTGTTTGTGTTTGTTGTAGACTATGAATCTACGAGCAAGTTTGCTGGTATTGTTTTAAGAGGGATATCTTTTTTCATTTATTACAAGTATTATTCATATTTGTTGTGTGTTTTAATCCACTTTTAGTGCACGACTCATTGCTAAAAATAGTATCATGTTGTCTTTTAATGTCAATTGGGGTTAATATTAATGAACTTCAAAATCAAAATCACATTGCTGGTTATGGTTGATCCAAATTTCAAAACTATTCAAAATCAAGGCTAGAAAGTAACCAAATATTTGACCCCTTATTCCGGATTCTCAAATTTTCTGTCCGTTGGTCATTATTGTCTTTACCCTATACCTTCTCTCTATTATATATACTAAAATGTGTGTGCACTTCTTGGAGCGACACGTGGCAAATTTTTTATTTTCAGGCTTTATAGGGCACTTTCTTCGGGACGAGCAACACCCCGAAGACAATGGTTGAGATGTACGGCCCGGCTGTGACTCATATGGTTTAGGTGATTAAATTTTGATGACCTCATGAGCTTATAGGGGATTCTTTTTCTGAAGGTTGAGTTTGAGGTTATCAAACTCCGGGAGAGCAGAAGGGGGTCAACATCTAAAAATGAACCTCAAGATATGGCTATAAACATTTTATGGCTACTGTAAAACGCTATATTTTTTAGATTTTCCTCCTATATAGTTACTCTTGAGTTTTGGGTTCTTTTATCATCAATTATCATTTTTTTTTTATTTAATTTATTTTCTAAAATCAATGTACTTGGGCACTTGGTTCATGAAAATTCATTTATTTCGTGCAGAACAGTGCCAGTGAATACTTCTCAATGGCCCAAGCAGCGAGCTGGTGAATACTTCTCAAAACGGGTTCAGGCACTCTTTTAAACTAACATGTCAGCCCATCAATATCCATATCATTTTACAAGAGTCTAGACACTACAATCGCAAATGTAAATTTGAGTTGGGTATATCTGTACGTAGCCACTGACCATGAGGTAATTTATGTTGCATTCCTAACTCTGCCTTTTTCTTTTTTTCTGTATTTTATGCATGGTTTATGGTTATGTGTTGTTTCTGATCAATCAATTGCAGTAAGACGATGCAAATCGCACAATTGGTTCTATTGTTGTTGAGACCTTGAGGAGCACAACGAATCCAAGGGCGGAGACGAACACCCGTCGTGCTTTAGCTGCTTCTGGTGCTACATGAGCTACTGGTTGAGAAATTATAAATCAAATCAAACTGATTCATAAGATTAAATGACATAATCCTTTGATTAACATTTTTTTTTTAAATGTTTTGCTTCTCTTATTTGTTGAACTGAATTTACAGGTCGCACTTGGCGCAAGAGATATTCAAGATTGGTTTGTGGTTTTTCAAAAATATAAAAGGTTCGTATCTGTATCTTTGTCTGTATGCATAAATCCATTTTTTTTTATTGTTGAAGGACGTTTTTTTAGGTAGAATTTTTCTTAGTACAGGATTGCTTTGTTGAATCATGAGTGAGTGTTGGTACATGATATTTCTACCTTCTGAATTTTATATTTTTCAGAATAATTACAAGAAGTATGTTTTTAGATTCTAAATGAAACCCCACAGGAAGAGGCACGGATAATCGATGAAAAAATTGCGGCCGAAAAAGAGGCCTCGGCGGGGACTAACGCACCAAAACCGGTGAGATTTGGCTTTTTTTTTTTCATTTATATTCTTAATTCTATGCTGGGTTTCTTGCGATTACGAGCTTTGAAGCAAACTCAACGAGAACCTTCTCTTTGGTTATAGTTAAAAGGTGCACAAAGTGATTGAATAAAGTGCAGCATTAACAGTCATATGTTCACATGTAACCTTGACGTGTGGCAGTCATACTTGTGAAGCAAGTCTGTCAATTCATACTTCTCAAAATGGCTCAAATGACTGCTTTGAAAGAATTTATTCTCAATGTAGAGGTACAAACTCTTGCTTAGAGTATGACCTTTGCACTACACGTGTTAGAACTTAGATGTCCCCCAGTGACCTGAAAATGGAAAACTCGAGAGAAACTATCAGGGCCGGCCCTGGGGCAGGGCCAGCAGGGCGACCGCCCAGGGCCCACCAAGGGCCCACAAATTTTGAGGGGCACCAAGCATTAAAGGCCCATTGAATTATTAAGGCCCCATTTTATGCTTGGGCTTTTTAGATTGATGTTTTACTAATCACCAATTATTTTGAGCAATGTTAATTAGTCTTTTACAACTTTGTTATGGGCTTGCATAGGTATGAGTTGTCTAGCCTAGCCCACTAAAGACTTGTTTCGAATAGTTATATCCAATTTTTGAATTTATTTTAAAAAAAATTAAACTACTTTGTCAAATTTATTTATCAGTTGACTTATTAAATTATGTGTTGAGTGTTGACAAAAATATTAATTGTTCAATTTTAATTATGTTAGTCTCTTTTTGCTAATTTTGCCACATTTTTTTCTCTCTTATAATATATTATTTTATTTTCAATGTCTAATAGATAGGAATAACAAATTCTTATTATGAGTTACTTACATACATTTAATTATTAGTAATTATTAGTAAATAATTTTTTCTCTCACATTTATTATAATTGTTATATTTTCAGTATATACATATATAAGAGATTATTTACAAAACATAGTCACAAAAAGGACGAGAATATTTAATGTATACCTTATTTGAAAACTTCATTTTTGTAAAAGCGAACACATGTTTTACTATTATAGTCACCAAGTCCGTTCCTAGAAGTTTGAGGAAATGAAGCCTTGACGCACTACACTAATTCTTTTTGTCAGAAAATCAATTTAATGATAGCAAAAAAAAAAATAAATAAATAAATAAAAAATATGGAGGCGCTAGCACTTGTCAATTCTTTTTTGTGTAAATTTTATAATTTTGTTATAATCTTCAGTCTTCAATATTTTTTTATAATATGATAATTATAATTTTGTCATAATCTTCATTCTTCAATATTTTTTTATAATATGATAATTATAAATTTAAATGGGGCACTATTTATCATTTAGCCTAGGGCCTCGAATTTTTCAGGACCGGCTCTGGAAACTATAATAACTACAAACCTAGAAAAGAACACTAAAACTGAAAACTGAATCAAAATATAAAAAGCTAAAGTTACGATCATCCAAAAGCTGAAAATAAAAAACTAAAAACTAACTACCATAAAACCTGAAAATCCTTTGAAATATTGGAAGAACTGAAAAAATGACAAAAACGTCATAAAAGTTGAAAATAACTGTTTGTGAAGATTACGCATTATCCAAATGCAGGGCGCAAAAATTACCCGTAGCTTGCCCGAATGGGTTGACTCAGATGTGTCGCGTGCTGGTCGAACGCTGGAAGAAGCAAGGAAGTTGGTTGAACAGAGTTTCGGAAATTATGTGCGGAGAAATGTCATGGTTGCAGCGAAGGATGAGCTTGCTAAAATACAGAACGAGATACAGATGCTAGCTTCAGAAATTACCGATGAGGCCATTGATAAGAAGAGCCGGAAACAGTTGTCAAAATCAGCTTACCAGGAGATTGCAGATCTGCAGGAAGAATTAAAGGTACCTTACTCACAGCATGACCACTATTATTTAGAAACATGTAGTTGCATATAGTTTTGTTATTACTTCTTCTCACGGAGAAAAATATACTCGGACTGAACTTCGGAAAAGGATGGACATGAGAGAATTAATTCCTTGAAGCCAATCAGCCGTTGCTTAAGGAGCTTGGAATTGGTCATCTAGCTTTTATATGCATGCAGCATACAAATTCAGATGGTAATCTGATTCAAATCCCGGTTGTTTATTTGGGGGAGGTTGGCTCTTTAAACACTACTAAAGTAAAGAAAATGGTAAGGTTGTCTTGGTTAGTTCTTCCTTACACTATCATTTGCGGTTCAATCATGTGTACATTTAACCTGCACATGGAATTGCACCGAAGTTGGTGCATCACTGTGTAGTTCTCCACTGTTATAGAAAAAAGCATTTTGTTGTTGAATATCCCGGATAAATCTTGGATGAGTACCCAAGAAGCAATAGCAAAGGTGAAGATGTTTTCTGATGTTGAGCGGTTGTGTGTATCATTTGCGAGCACACGCGGGGTCCTATGATCCGATTCTTGATGTGAAGGTACCTCTTTTTGTCATCTTATGTTCTTTTTTTTTTCGGCCCTGACCAATTTTCTTTTTGTACGTATATGCAGTCATTTGGTTCTAATAGTTTTTTCCATTGCCTTCGTTTTTATTATTGATTACTCTTCCGCTGTTTTTTGTGAATGTTGTGGAGTTTTATGAGAAGTTTGGCAGCCTGAGGAGAAATGTACATGCATGTACATTTTCAAAGTTTGATTTTAATTTTATTAATAAGAGTTCAGGTTTTCTTACAGTTGTGTTTAATTATGTTCTTATACTGTTGAAAGGTATTGTAATGTGCATGCTATTAGGTATATGCAATCCCAACAATTGTTTATTTTCTTCTCTATTATCCCACTCTTTTCATTTAATTGTTTTTTCATCCTAAATATTGTAGACGAATTCTTAAGACAAATATCTCAAGTGACTCTTACTTTACCTATATCAAATGGAAGAAAAATTTAATAGCTTATTCAACATTGGACTTTGATTGTGATGGGTTCGTAATTTAAAAGACAATTCGTACATTAATATATTATCTTACTGAATTGCGAATGTGTAATTCTATTCTTATTTTATTTATATGTAACTGGTTATTTTTATTTATTTTTTTATCCACATTTCATGCATAAAAAAAAGCATGACAAAAGTAAGGATTTTGAAAAAAAAAATACATTTTAGGTTTCAGGTTATAAAATCATTAAAACAAGAGCTATCACATATTCCTCTAAATTAATCCCATGCAAATGCAATATTTAATTAACATGCATATTGTAAATATGCAATTCTAAATTAATCTCATGCAAAAGCAATAATTAATTAACATGCATAAATAAATAAATAAATAATTTAATACACATAATAAAATTTTAAATAAATAAATCTACTATTATGGCCATTAAATATCGAGTCCACTTAAACAAGGAAACTATGTATATTCTTTCCCTGTTCAATGGAACTCCCACTGCAGTAGATATTCGTGTCAACAGTGTGGCGGGAGGTTCTCATAGTATGCAATACTATTTTGCCTGTTATGATCCCTTACAGTATCCTCTCATTTTCCCTTTTGGTCAGGTAGGTTGTCATCAGGGAATAGGAAAGATAGGAGTCGAAACTCCTGCAAGGCAGAACCAAAGATGTAACTCTGTTCGGTCGGATGCACCGGCAGGAGCAATTGATGCTGATGATTTGTTGTTTCGAAAAGAGTGTGGTTAGTTCATTGTTTTATAAAGATCCTTGTGTTATTGCATATTAGTAATTATCAGTTTGTTGAGCTCTTCAGATTATATGTGCCTGACCAATACAAATTACATTGAGTTAAACTAAGTTGTACTAGGACTAGGAGTACAAGTATCAAGGTTTGATCTGTATTACTATACAAGCATTTTGTGTTTTACTTTTGTGCAAACATTTTATGTTAAATTTTTGTTGTTGAGTTGAATATATTCTTCATTAATCTGAATGACATCATTTTTTAACATTTTCTAATTTTCATATTTGATTTATTTGTGTTCTGCAGATCAACTGCAGATTCGTTGGCTTTGGACTGAGGGTGAGATTGATACGTTTATAGTTGGACTCTGAAAATTCATAAATGGAAAGTTATATGGTTTTGTCTTCCAGGCAAATTAAGGAACAATCAAAGATGACTGAATAATGAAGTATGTATCATTATTGTTCCGTAATTCTATTTAGTTAATCAATTCTCATGTTTAGTGTGCATTAGTATTACTTGACAAGTCTTGAGGATGTCTATGTCAATTTATTAAGCCTTTGAAACATTAATACTGACACAAGACCACAGGAAGCGCACAAAGGTTTGAACCATGGGGCAGGGACGGCAACTTAATCAAGTTAAGATGTATTTGTTATGCCTGTTTATGTTTCATAAGTTTTGGATTTACTGGTGTTGTCGAATCGACGTGCAACTTGTTGAAAATCGAATTGTCAGTTACCATTTTTTGCTGTTAGTTTATTTTTGTTTGGAATACAGAAATTGTACAATTACTTATGGATTGAGTTAGACTCGGCTCTTGCAGTTATCAAATGCACAAATTTATTGTTGATCAAACTTATTTATTACAAATGTGCAGCTTTTTTAATCGAATTTTGGAATCTTCAAATTCATATAGGTGGAATATATGTATACAACAATTGATATTGGAAAAAAAATGCAATATTTTGTTCTTTGTTTTGTCCTAAACTCGGCAAGTTGCTTACAAAATTAATTGCCTCAACTATAAATTGTCAATCAAGTGCACAAAACAAATTAAAAAAAAAAAAATTAGCGCATTTGTTATTAATAAAAAATTTAATAAATTGACTTCAACTTGATATTTTATGGATTGCTGTTAAATTATTTGAATGTAAATTTATAAATGTCATAAATGTGGGTAACTATGTTTTAAAATTTTCACAATTATATTTACTGGACTAGGGTCGGCTGTGCGTGCACAGCCGAGTCCCACTAGTATATATATATAAAAGACTAGTTAAAATAAGAACAACCCTTAGTTTACAAAATGTGAGAATGTTATTTTTAATCATGTGCAATGCTAGTCTATTTTTGTTAATTTTTAACAAAATATTTTAAGAACATCAAATATATAATCCTGCTTATCTATATGATAGACACCATAAGACATGAGCTATCTACATATTTAATACAATTTTTTTTTTTTTAAAAAAAAACTAACAAATATATATACAACATTAAAAAATATATACAACATTAAAAAAAGCTCTGATATGATTCTCTAGGTGGTCTATTTTGACTAGGATTTCTGAAACTTTTTTTAGTTGAGATATTAGGCTCTAGGACTTTGATTCAAAAAGGACTATGATTCTATTTCCCAATTAAGAAGTGCTACGAGACATGATTAAATTATTATTTTAAATTGTCATTTTTGTTTTTTATTATTTTAATTTTTATTTTTCTTAAAAAAAAAGAGTGATTCGGTTAATAAATATGATACTTAGGGATGGTCTTAGCACTAGAATTGCTGGATAACTGTGAAAAATTCCTACCAACACTGCTTCAGCAGAGTAATTAGGGATGGTCTTAGCACTAGAATTCTCAAAGATCCTTGGATGCAGGGTGATAAGGCTGGAATTTCAAAGTTCAAACTCAACTGCTCTGTTCAACCTACCTTGGTGTCTGAGTTGCTTGAAGTGGGAGGCAGGCACTGGAATGTTGAGCTGCTTAGAGACATATTTGATGAAGATGTTGTAGCTCAAGTCCTCAAAATCAAAAGCTTGAACCCTTCTCAGAAAGACAAATGGGTATGGAATGTGGATTCTAAAGGCAGGTTCTCTGTGAAATCTGCTTACTCATCACTGGTATGGAATAAAATTCTAAACCTTGACAGAGCTGAGAGTAGTACTCCTAGAGACAAAGATAAAACTGCAAGGTTGAGGTGCTGGAACTTAAACATTAAGGGCAAGCTTAAGCATTTTGTGTGGAGAAGTTTCTCTAACACTTCACCTGTTGCAAGTAACTTAAGGAAGAGAGGGTTGAAGATCGACTGGATCTGCAGTCGCTGTGGGGAAGAAGAAGAGAGTATCGAGCATGCTTTCTTTCATTGCAATAGGGCCATCAAGGTATGGAAACTATCTGCTTTGGACTGGGACTTCAGTCAACAAAAAACAGGGTCTTTCAAGGAATGGTGGTGGCACATATCAGAGCTTGATAAAAAAGAGACTTCCGAAGCCCGTATACAACTATCTACATATATTCTTTGGTGGTTTGGAAGGCTCGAAACTTGTGGGTTTTTCAACAAGAGTGGATGCCGGAGAACATAATTGTTAGTAATGCGTGGAAGGAATGGACTGAATATTTATCTTGCAAAGCTGGACAAGGTGGCAGCAAGGAGAATTAGCAGATTAGGTTCTTATGATCAGTTTTCTTCTTCTTCTCCTTGAATTTTAGTGTTTTGTTTTGATCAGAGTCTGCTGTTAGGAATTGTGGGTCTCGAGCTTTTGGCCTCGCCCTTGATTCTATTATTGATGCTACTGTTAGTTTGCCTTCTAGGACACCATGTTGGTGATCCTCCATTGTGTTGATGTATTCGGGCTCTTTAGCCCTTCAGCTTGTAAAACTCTTTTTATTCAGTTTATGAGCAATTCTACCGTTTCGAAAAAAATAAAAATAAATATGATACTTCATAGATTAGATTGATGAGGAGTGAAGTTTTTTATGCAACACATACAATAAATAAATATTTTATTTTTATGTTTATTATTGATTGTTATAATATATCATAATTAAATATTTCACAAATTTATCTGATCAAACCGAAAAGTACTTTAGTAAATTCGTGGACTTTTAAATACATAGGAGGTGGCAATCCTATGATTTTGTAAAAATACGACGGTATTATTAATTAAAAACGCATATCCACACGTGATATTGTGCATTTAACTTAACATTATTATGAAATTATCATACTTTATTATCGTGCATTATCATACTTTTATCAGTGTTCTAAAAGTCATTAGGCGCCCGTTAGGCGCTCGACCAGCGCCCAGCGCCTAGAGCGCCTAGGCGGGGCCTAGTCGGGGTCTAGAAATCAATATTAAATACCTTATTATTTATTTAGTTTAATTACCTACAAAATAAAATTATATCAATTTATAATAAATCGACACACCTAAGTCAAAATAATAAAATTAATATATTTTAAAGAAAGCATGAGAACAAAATAATGTAATTAGTATTTAAAAATAAAAAAAAAACTGAACCAATTGCTGCCCGAGCCCGCCTAGGAGCTCCTAAGTCCGCCTATGCCCGCCTGGCCGCCGAGCCCGCCAAGTCCGCCTAAGAGCGCTTAAGGTCACCTAGGTGCCGCCTAGCCGTTTGACCGATTTTTTCTGCCGATTTCCACAAAACAGAGGCGCCGCCTAGGCGACCACACAGGCCGATTTTTAGAACAGTGGCTTTTATAATATTGTACAACTCATTATAAAAGATACTTTTCATTTTTTATTGCAATTAGAGAGATAGATATATTAGATTCTTATCTTATATATTTATTTATATATTTCTGGTAAACAGTAAAAACAATATATATTTTGCTACAATTAATTTTTTAAAAATATTTTTTGCGATTATGTCACTACAAAATAAATGTTATATTCCAACGGAAAATCCTTTGGTAATATATTCCAATGGAAATTCCAACGGATATTCCTGTGGAATAGCTTCCGTTGGAATAATTCCAACAGAAATTCCAACGGAAATATTCCGTTGGAATGTGTTTTTCATTGGAATTTTAGATGGAAATTGATGATTCCAACGACTATATTTCCAATGTCTTTTTACCGTAGGAATTTCCGTTGGAATATGCAAATTCCGTTGGAATTTTTTTTTTCCACCCCCATTGGAAAATTCACCGTTGGAATCGTCAAAATCCAACGGAAATTCCAACGGAAAACTCATTCCAACGGAATATTTTCGTTGGAATTTCCGTTGGAATCCATTGAAAAATTCCAACAGAAATAATAATATTGAAATATCCGTTGGAATTGCCGTTGGAATAATTCTTTTGAAATGTATTTCCGTTGGAATTTCATCATTTTTTTGTAGTGTGTGTGGTCAAACTTTATTTTTCTCAATAACTAATTTTTTATCAAGACCCGAGAAAAAAGATCAAATAGGTGATCGTGACAAATTCCTTTATCTCTTCTCTTGGTTAAAAGATAATTTTAATTTTGGACTTCAAATTATTGATACTTAATTTTAATCATCTTGAATATTACAACAAAATCGAATCTCAAGACAATTATTTAGAAGTAATATATAGATTTCTAATTTAACTTAGGAAATAAATTATAAAAATAACCATAACCCTAATAGTTATTTTGTTTTTTTTTTTATTTGTATGATTTCATTATTAATTTGATGCGATTTTCTGTATTAAAAGAAAAACATCTAAATTTTCAGCTTAGTAATGTAGAGTTATATTAACTTTATCAGTTATGTTACTTCTATTATTTTTCATTTAATAAAATGAATTTGTGACGGTTGTTATGTTAACAAATGGTACAAAGTAGTCTCTTGATTGAATGCAATGATTTTTTCAATTTTACTTTCTTGTAAGTGCTAAAAAGCTTACAGTGTTATTAATATATGTCTTACAAGTTAGTTGTGATATTTTATAATGACCAAATTTTTTGTAATAAAAAGTACTGAATATATATATGTATCAAATTTTAAGTAAAACAATTATTAGATTAAATAATCTAGTATTCTATTTTATTATTAACACAATTAAACGATACTTATCTTAAAAGATAAATGTATACCATATAAAATTTATATTGTTCATTTCAAATTTATAGTACTAACAAATATATTTGCTTTTATATGAGGGTGAATTTGAAATGTGAAGAGTTTTGTTTCCATGCATTAATAGTCTTCTATACTTAGTGTAGCAAGTTCTAATACTCTCTACTTGAAAAGTTAAATATTACTCAAATTGTAGTCAACCTTGTCCATATACCATATGAGTCAAGTCTTTTCTATATTTAGTGTGGCAAGTTCTAAAACTCTCTACTTGAAAAGTTACATATTACTCAAATTGTGGTCAACCTTGTG
>CACSLK010031655.1:10171579-10190714 GCA_902706635.1 Striga hermonthica | reverse complement strand
ACCTCCTCTTCTTGGAGGCCAAATCCTTGAAAAATTGCACATATGCCGGGACATTTCGAATAACCTCCAAGAGAGGGAGATTGACGTTTACCTTCGAGAGCATGTCGAAAATATATTTGAATTGACGCTCCTTCTTTGTATCTTGCAAACGGCTCAGGAAAAGAACCGGTGGTCGGTAGGGTGCATCCGCTTTGTGCAACGCCTTACGGGCAACCTTCTTGGGGTTCTCCTTCTCGATATCTTCAATAACCACATCTTTCCCCTTAGACACATCAACCTTCTCACCCAGCTCATCATCATCCTCATCAACAACAACTTCAACTACCTCATTTTCTTCTGGCATCTCAACACGATTATCAACCTTCTTACCGTTTCTCAAAATCGTGATGGCATTGACGTGCTCGGGTTGGCTCGGGAGCTTGTCCTTCATCTTGCTCCTTTGGATCTCGCCAATAGAAGTCCCAAGTTGCCCCATTTGAGTCTCGAGGCATTTGAGAGATGCTTCAATCGAGGGCACTTCTTTTACGTGTCATGCAACGTAGAGACGGTGGAGGCTAATGATTGAAGGCGTTTCTCTAAGCTTTCGATCTGGGTATCCGAGGATTCTCCATTAGAATTTCTCTCGACCTCCGGTGGAGGTGGCAATGGTTGCCTTTGGATGAAACCTCCCGGCCTTTGTGGATGTCCTTGGAACTCGAGCCTCAGTTGGTAGCCTTAGAACTCGAGCCTCAGTTGGAATGGTAGTCGATTGTTCGGTTGTGTATATTGTTGAGGTTGGGAGTAGGCTTGTTGCGGTGCCGGTTGGGGTGGATAGGTAGCTTTTGGGTCCCTCCATGAAAAGTTAGGGTGGTTTCTCCACCCGGGATTGTAGGTGTTCGAGTAAGGG
Source organism: Striga hermonthica (assembly GCA_902706635.1). Lineage (NCBI taxonomy): Eukaryota > Viridiplantae > Streptophyta > Magnoliopsida > Lamiales > Orobanchaceae > Striga > Striga hermonthica. Next base: position 10,189,828 of record CACSLK010031655.1, on the reverse strand, counting down.
TCGTTTTGGACCCGGGGGGCGTACCCTTGGATAGCATTGATGTCGTAGGGGACTCCTTCGAGATTTGGATCGTAGGTCGGCCCCATATAATGTGGACACTTGTGGCCTCCATGGCCAGCATCTCCATAACAACCGCACACCTCGGCCATCACCACTTGGGTCGATTTCACCTCACGTAGCCGGAGTTTCTTAAGTTCCTCCTCCAACGAGGCAAGCTTGGCAAGAACGGCATCGTTCAAGGACCCGGTAGTTTGTGTAGCCTCATTAACAGGGGCCTTCTTACGAACGCTCTTCCTTTGGGAGTTCTCACTCAACATCTCATATAGATTATAAATTTCCTCCTCCGTATGGCTCCCTATGTCTCCCCCGGCCGCGTGGTCAACCATGTATTGGAGCGTTTGATGTAGCCTGTCGTAGAAAAATTGGTTGAGGACTCCGAGGCAAAAATGGTGATGTGGGCATTGGAGTTGATAGCCCTTGAATCTCTCCCAAGCCTCGTGAAAAGTTTCACCGATGTTTTGGCTAAAGCTAGCCATTTGGGTCCGGAGGTCGGTGGTCTTTTGGTGTGAGTAGTACTTTTCCATAAACTTTTCATACACGACTTCCCAATTTGTGAGCGAATTCGGGAGCAACGTCATAAACCAAGTCTTGGTTCGATCCTTCAACGTGTAGGGAAAGCATCTCATCCGTAGTTGGTTTTTGGTTAGCCTTGGAGAGGAAAGGTGTTGACGGTGGAGTAGACTTCTCGGATGAAGTTTAAGGCATCTTCTTGGGCTAGGCCGTAGAATGAAGGTAGTTGGTTTAGGTGGATGGTTTTGAGATCATAGTTTCGGGCCGCCTCCCCGAGCACAAGGCACGAGGTGTTATCTCCAATGATAGGTCGTGCAAAGTACCTCATGTTTGGGGGAGGTGGTGGTGGCAATTGCTCTTCTTGTCCCGCCATTGATTCGGTTTCGGGTTGCGGTTGTGGTTCCTCAATATTAAGCTCAACGAAAGTTCGATTGATGGTGTCTCCTCTACGGGTGCACGCCTTCGTCTCCCTCGCATAAACACAAACAAAAACTATACCCGTGAACGCACCAACGTGAAACAAGAAAAAGCTCAAGCAAATAAACACAAATTATCGACAAAAAACAAGAGAAATCAAGAGAAACAGGAATTTAACCAAGGTTCACAAGAATCAAGAGAAGCACAATAAAAACGAACAACCAAATAGCAAATTAGGCGTCCTACTTGCCTTCCCAGGCAACGGCGCCATTTGTTTAGTAAAGATTTGGTGGGCAAGGATAACCGAGTTACCCGACTTGGGTCGATCTCGAGGGAAGGCTATTCGGAGCTTTATCTACTAGTTGATTGTCCAAATCACAAAAAGATCAAATAAGGTCCTAAACATTCTAAGCAATTGATTGAAGGGTTGATTATCACTAAACGAGCACTTGAAAACGAGTAATTAACTAAGAGCAATATCAAATCACGAGCAAGTAGCAAACTAGATCACCGGAGTCTCATGCCATAACCATAACGAGATGATAATCAATCGACATAAGGAATAAACGAGCTATGAGCATTAGATTGCTAACCCTAGTCGTCTAACCCTAAGTGATTAAGCCCTAATCGGGTCTTAATCCTTAAATGAGATCAACAAGCAATTAACTACTCTATCTACTCAAGCAAGCAATCAAGTACAAGCATTTCCTCCATCATCAGTCAAATCCAAATTTACTCTAATGAACATTATAAGTAAAAGCGGAGAAAAAACGAAATAAAGGGCTTTAAAACTAAATACTCATCCTTCCATTGCGTAGACGATGAAAGCGGAGTCAAAAGCTCAAAACTTGAAAGAAACCGAAGTCGCCGGAAAATCTCCCGGAAAATAGCATAAGCTCCTAATCTAGAGAGAAAAATAGAACATAAGCTAAGTTCCCAAAAGGGAAAAATGAAATAATGAGTAGTAGATGTTCACAATGCAAAGGAACAAAAATATATATAGTCCCACTCAAAACACACACTAAAACATGCAGGTTAAATGGGACACTCTCGAGCTCTCCACAAAATCCGCGAGCTCGCAGGCAACAAGTGGTGCGGGGCGCACAGGCGCGGGCAGTAGGTGGCGACACTCTCGTGGTCGAGGAAGGATCCGTGAGTCGCGGGCATGCACGGGGTGTGGGGCAGCGATACTCTCGAGGTCACGCACGGATCCGCGAGGTCGCAAGTGAGGTGGGCGGCACGGGCGCGCTGGGGGCGCGGGGCTCTCGACGTCGCGGGCTTAGGTGCGAGCTCGCGAGTTTGTTTGGCCGGCGCGGGCGTGCGCGTGTTGGCGTGTGCTAGGCGCAACACACGGGCACTCTCGACATCGCGGGCTTAGGCGCGAGCTCGCGAGTTTGGCTGGAGGGTGCTGGCGTGTGGTTGTTGCGCGTCCACAGGGTCGCGGGCCTCGGCGCGGGCGCACGAGTATGGATGATGGGCGTGCGCAGGCTTGGCGTGCGGGCATGTGCATCCGACTTGACTAAGGCTCGAAACACATGGTTCGAAATGGTTCGTGCGAATGACTCGGAACCTCTCGGAATTTTGGAATTTTTGCTCGACTCTTCATTCATCCTTCGAATAACCTGAAATTTCATCACAAAGCACGGACAAGTACGCCGAAAATATAAAATAAAACGAAAGACACAAATACACACGGAAAACGACAAAATGGACCGGTCGACACAAAAACGAACCTAAAATCGACTCGGTAACACACATAAACACATAAAAATAAGCACAAAAACATAACAAACAATTCTTCTATTGTTGAAGGTATGTTCCAAGATCTTTTCCGAGTCTTCTTCTATCGGCTTTTTTTCCAGAAGGGCCACTGGTGTGGATTTGGATTTGGCCGCCGATGACCGTCGGTGGTGTAGGAGGGTTGCGGCTCTTCGTGGGTGGGGCAGGGCTCTGAATGCCTCATCGTCTGCGATGGGGCAGTCGGAGTTGGGAACCGAGCAGCTCGCTTCCTTCTGGTTCCTTGGTCAACTAGTGGTGTTAGGTGACGGGGGATTGGGTCCTATCGAACTTGGCTAGTGGTATTAGACGAGTTCGGTGGGACTGTTTGGGGATCTCTCAGTTAGAGATGGGTCGATTCGGGATTGTCTAGGGGGTTGAGTTCACCTGCTATATAGGCGTTCGTTCAGTTTCGCTAGCAGTTCTCGGGCTCGAGGTCTTCTTTGTGTCGGTCGTTCACTGCTGGTGGAGATTAGTTCGATTCGTAAGGGAAGGGCTCCGTTTTCGTTTATTGTTGTTTATGTTTCTGTTTTTTCTTTGTTGTGTGATCATTGTGTTTGTGTTGTTGTGGTCTATGTGTTTTTTGTTTGGGCCGTTGGCCTCGATTTAGCCCAAATGTAGCCTTTATTCTTCTGTTGGGAGTTTACACTCGGTATTATCCTGTTGGGGTCTTTTTATTTTTGTATTTCTTTGTTTTGGTTCTAGTTTGGTGTTGGTGTCGTAGTGTGCTGGTCATTCTAGCTTTGCTAGTTGGTATTTCATCTAGGTTTACATTAGTTGTGTGTGTAATCCTCCCATTTCCCGGCTTCGAGCTTGCCTGTGTACATTGCCTTTTGGCCTTTTTATGAGTATGTTTATGCCGTTTAAAAAAAAATTAAAGTAAAATATCATATAACAAGTATGTTGGGTTAACCTGCTTATTCAATAAAATAACATACGGACTTTTACAATTTAAATGAAATATCATATAACATGTATGTGGGTTGACCTGCCTAATAATAAAACGTTTAGTATTTGAAATAAGTAATATTACTTTTATACGTCAAATTTAAAGATGCAAGAAGAAATTACGCAGAAGCACTATTTTTTTAATAAAAAATCACTATATAAAAAAAAAATCTACAAGTTTGTGTAATATGCAATCAATATTTGTATAATACCCATACAAAAACATGAGGTGTTTTTAATATGATATCTTATTAAGTTTTACTGTCAAAATTTGGTCAAGGGTTATTTACCCAATATCTTATTAAGTTTTACTGTCAAAATTTGGTCAAGGGTTATTTACCCAATTTGTTATCTGCATAGGGTCATCCTGACCAATTTTCACTATTAAAATAGCTTAAGTTTTTTTTCCGGCATTAAATAGGTTTTAAATACGGAATAGCGGCCTAAGAAAATCCTTGTCAAATCGCAACCTAGGTTAAATAAGGTTTGAATATGGAGGTCTAATTTGTGAGCCCGCTGGTGCTTGATGTTGTGTTATATTAGTATAAACACCAGCCTAGTAGCCTACCTATTCTTTATCGATATCTTGAATCTTCTAAAAAGTTATCCTCTTTAAATTAAAAAAAAAAAGCAAAAACACAAAATATGTCGCATGTGTTGAACATCGATATGCCATCTTCATCTGAGATCTCAGGGCTCTTCACCTGGGACTCAGCCAGACCCGACCAACGTAGGTTCTACGTCTCACCAGCAGTCATCTGAGATTCAGGCCGCTTCAGCTTTCCCGACCAACATGGGTTCTCCGCCTCATAGGGATGAAAATGGAAACGGTAATTTCCGATTACCGGGAATCGTTTTCGAAATTTTTTCGGATTTGGAGGCTAAACGGAAACGGAAACGGTAACCGGAAAAACAGAAATGGAAACGGTAAAAAAATTCAAAAATGAAAACGAAAACGGTTTAGCCCCTTTTCGATCGTTTTCAAAAATTACCGTATTTAAACGGTATTTTAACGTCAGTAATACCGACCCAACCCATACTAGGCTCACTTTTAATTATAAAGCTAACATTTTCGAAATTTGTTGTGGTTTTTTTGTGGATTTGGTGGTTCCATGGTTGATTTCTCGCCTAATTGCTCCCATTTCATGTTTCAAATTTTAATTGCTACTATTATTCCATGAGAATTTGGTGGACAAGTCACAATTCAATTACTAGTTATTGGAATTTGTATGGATTTCGTTATAGCAAATGGTGTGGATTTTAATTTAGATTTTGCTACTATTATGCCATGAGAATATTTCAAATAATGTTTTAATGCTATATTTTATAATGTGGTGTGTTTATCGTTTTTTAAATACTGTTTTAATACAATTCGATCGTTATCGATGTATTTTTCCGATCGGATAGTTTCGTTTTCGATATTACTGGAATACCAATGTCGTTTTTGTTTCCGACATTATCGTATCATTTTCGTTTTCGAGAAAAAAATATGAAAGTGGAAATGGTTGAGCCCTATGCCGATCGTTTCCGATCATTTTCATCCCTACCGCCTCACCAGCTGTCATTTCCATCTAAGGAGCGGTAGCCAAATCTGGCCAATGAGCCACAGGCAACGGTTGGAAGTCACCTCACCAAGGCTCTAAATGCCTTGGAAGCTGAAAGAGAGCTTCTATTGGAGAAGCAAACCAAGCTCCTGGGTAAATACCAAGCAGACCAAGGCTCTAAACATTGCGGCTAACATGTATAGAATGTTTCTCATATTTATGTCAAGTATATTGCGGCTCAATTTAATGGCATTTGTCCGATATTTGATTAAATATGACTTCTATTACATGGGAAAGTAAATAAATAAATATAATTACTACATAATTTGGTCAAATACAATAACAAATCTTCAATGATCTTCAAATCACCTTTTCAATTGAAGAGCAATCAAATCTGCAACATTTAATCATAATTAAATCTTATACGTATTGAATCTAAATCAATGAAACGAGTAAGCTGAAATGAATAAAATCGCCTAATTTATTTGTGCATACACATCACTTTGCAATATACAAAATAATTTATTTCCTAATAAATCGTTGTTTTCCAAACAAAAACATAAATAAGACGTTTGGATTAAAAATTTTAAATATATATAACAAGTTAATTTGGCAAATCAACAATATCTACCCATCAAAATAAAATGGATAGATAACCGTCAAATTTTTACAATTTAACTTATCTAGATTATGATATCTTAACTTGCAAACTTTTTTTGCGTCATGTCCTTCTCTCGTTCTTGAGAGTGTCCTTCTCTCGTTCTTGAGAGTTCCTTCCCCGATTGGAGGGTTCTTCTTCGATTAGCGAATGTTTGTTTTCAGTTTCGGTGCTCCTTTTTCCTCTCTAGTGTTGTGTCTCTCTGTGTTCTGATATGATGGAGTAATTAGGGCAGCGATTAGGGCAAGTTTCAATTGCCAATACAGAAAAACTCATTATCGACATTGAAGAGAAAGATGTCAAATTCAGCGCAGAAGAATGTTACTGCAGCTTATTTGGTAAAATTATTGGGGATAAGAAGGCAAACTGGATGGGCGTTAAGAGGACGATGGGATTACTGTGGAGAATAGGGAACACACTAGAAGTTCGAGAGCTGAAAAGTAACTATTTCCAATTCCTGTTTCCTAACAGAGAGGCTATGCTCAGAGTGGATCTTGATAGAAGCTGGATTTTTGAAAACCAGTACTTGTTGCTTCAAAAATGGAGAGAGGGTTTAACAGAAAACCACCAGAGCTTCAATAAATTAACGCTCTGGGTGCAAGCTCATGGCATTCCCATCAACTGGTTGAGTATTGATGTTGGCACAAAGCTGGGTAGAGCCTTTCTGGATGTTAAAAACGTGAATATGGCTCAAGCAGGGCTCCAAGGAGGGAGGATTATAAGACTTCAAGCTACTCTGGACATTCGTGCTCCACTTCCAAGATGGTCTACTATCAGATTGGGTGACCAAACTGTCACAATACAATTCAAGTATGAGAAGATTGTGAGTCTTTGTTATTACTGTGGCAAGTTGGGGCACGTAGACAAAAACTGCAGCCAAAAGAAGGAAGATATAGCAAGGAAAGAACCTGAGGTGGGGCAATATGGGGAATGGATGCGAGCAGCAGATGGAGTAATCATTTCAGGATCTCCACCGGCGAGCAACAACAGTGAAACATCAACGAACAGACATACCGAACCAATGGTGCCACCTGTTAATGAGGACTTAGAACATTCCCCATCACACAATACTTCATCAGACAGAGGTAATATGAACTACTCGTCTGGGATCCCAGGTATCCTATCTAGGAGTCTAGTGAGGGTAGACTTCTCATCATCAAGAGCAGAGGGGGAGCCCATGGGAGGATATACTCCAGAGCACAAACAACTTCCCTTTCCACTCAAAGTCTCTCCTCTAGATAAGAGGGCCCTGGATAAAGTGCCTGAAGAGGAGAACACCACTATGGAGGGTCAAGAATTCGTAGAACCAACAGCACAGACAAAAGTTGCCATTAATTTAACCCAGCAGAGTAAGATGTGGAAGAGATCTAAGACTGGAGTTGGGAGACTTGCACGAAAAGAGAAACAAATCAAACTTCAGGATGACCTTGGAGCTTCGAAAAGAAAGAGAAGAGAGGTCATTCCAGACCCAGAGGAGGATGAAGATATTATAAACCAAGTAGCAGTTATCAAAAAATCCAAACTGACAGGTAAAGAGGTGGTGGTAGCCAGCCAAAATTGGCCCCAAAGTGACCAATGCTAGCCCTGGTGTGGAACTGTAGAGGTTTGGGTGGCCACTCTACAGTTCCCCAAATCCGAGAGGCCTTTGAAAGCTCATCACCCCATGTTTTTATTTTTATAAAAAAAAAAAAAAAAAAAAACAAAAATTTCACTGAATCTATTTGTAATAGACTTGGTTTTGAGAATAGAGTCTGTTTTGTGGACCCTGTAGGTAGTAAAGGGGGGCTTATGTTATGTTGGGATGTGAATGTAAATATTATCCAGTTGAAAGTTCTTAGCTTTTGTATTCAGGTTGAATTTAATTTATCTAGTGAGGAGGAACCTTGTTGGCTTATTTTTGTGTACATGAGTACTGATCTTCCAACCAGAATTTCACAATGGAAGTGTCTCCAAGATGACAAAGTCAAATGGGGTTAAGATTGGTGTATGATTGGCGACTGGAATGACTTGCATATGGCTGAGTACAAACAAGGTGGCAGGCCAAGAACCTTAAGAAGCTTACAACAATTTCAAAACTTCTTGTCCCACATAGGAGTGACTGAGATAAGCATGAAAGGGTACCAGTTCACTTAGTGCAATAACAGGGATGAAGAGGGCATAGTTGAAGAAAAATTGGACAATGCATTTGGATCTTTGGGGTGGCTATCGAGGTTTCCACACACTCAAGTACAAAACCTTTTCAAAAGTGCTTCTGGTCATGGCATGCTCACTCTTCAAGCAGATCCCCCTAAGCAGAAGCATAAAATAATATTCAGATTTGACAAGCGGTGGATATCAACTCAAGGGTTTTAGGAAGTGGTTGTTAAGGCATGGGATCAAAGCCAATCAGGTACCCCATTTTACCAACTAAAAGAGAAGGTCAAGGTCACAAGACTAGCCATTGCTGAGTGGAACAAGAATAGATGTTCAGATAGCAGACATCAGATTAAAAATATATCACTCAAGCTGGAAGATATGAGAAAACTGGGGAGTGGAAAAAACTGGGATGAATGGGAAAGTCTCAAAAGGGAGTTGGAGGAAGCTTAATGCTCAGAGGAGATCTTTTGGCAACAGAAATCTCGAAACATGCGGCTGAAGAAAGGAGACAAAAACTCTAGGTTTTTCCATGTTGTCACTCTTTAAAGAAGGAAAAATAACGTTATAACCAGATTGATTGATGAGAGGAGCAAAGTTCTGGAATCTAAAGAAGAAATTCAGCAGCATTTATCTCTATTTTATCAGAATCTTTTTACATCAGAGGGATCTCAGGGCCAGGACAGAATTCTTCCTTTAATACCCCAATCAATCACTCCTGAAATGAATGGGGATCTCACAGTTGCAGTAGAAGAAGATGAAATCAAGCAATGTTTGTTCTCAATGAACCCCCTGAAGGCTCTAGGAGAAGAGGGGATGACTGCATTATTCTACCAACATTTCTGGCCTGTCATAAAACAAGATCTATGCACTGTTGTCCAAAGCTTTTTTCACTCAGGAAGGCTGCTCAGGTACTGAAATCATACTCTGGTGACACTCATTCCAAAACGTGAAAATCCAACATCCTTAAACCAGTACAGACCTATAAGCCTCTGTGCAGTTGTGTACAAGTTAATCTCTAAGATCATTGCCAGTAGATTGAAATTGTGGCTTGATGCCTGCATTAGCACAACCCAAGGTGCTTTCATCCCTGGGAGGCAACTCCTAGACAATGTAATCATAGCACATGAGTGCTACCATTATTTGAACATACACAGGACAGGTAAACACAACTTTATGGCTTTAAAATTGGATATGATGAAAGCTTATGACTGGGTGGAATGGAAATGCCGCAGTGCTATAATGATAAAAATGGGGTTTGATACCAAGTTTGTTCAATGGGTTATGTTACGTGTCTCTTCTGCTACTTTCTCCTTTATGCTGAATGGAGAAGCTGTGGGGCTTGTTAGACCTTCAAGAGGTTTGAGACAAGGAGACCCAATTGCTCCATATCTCTTCTTGATTGTCTCAGAAGCATTATCTACCCTTATAGAATCAACTGCAGTTGATGGCAGATTTAGAGGTTTGAGGCTGGCAAGAGGAGGTCCTATGCTAACACATCTATCATTTGCAGATGACCTTCTTATCTTCTGCAAAGCTGACATAGATCAAGCACTGCTGCTGATGGAGATCCTGCAGGTGTATGGAAACTTTTCTGGACAGAAAGTGAATCTTTCTAAGTCCACTGTGTTTTTTAGCAAGAATACCCCGGGGCCCAATAGATCAAATATCTGTGCTGTGCTGGATGGATTGACTGATCACAACTCCTCAAGGTATCTGGGGCTGCCCTATGTCATAGGTAAATCAAAGAAGAAAGCTTTTGAATTTGTCACTGAGGCAGTTAGAAAAAGACTGGTGAGCTGGAAGAATAAGTATTTGTCAACAGCTGGGAAGGAAGTCCCCATTAAGACTGTCATCAACTCACTCCCTGTATTTGCTATGTCTTACTTCAAACTCACTGATGGGATTTGTAAAGAATTGGCCAGCCTTACTGCTAGATTCTGGTGGAGTAAAGGAGGAAATCAAGAGAGGGGGATTCACTGGAAGAACTGGAACAGCCTAGCCACCACTAAAAATCAGGGAGGCTTGGGTTTCCAAGACTTTAAGCTATTTAATGAAGCTCTTCTGTTGAAACAGCTGTGGAGAATTACTAGCCAGCCCGAACTGCTTGTGTCTAAAGTGCTGAAAAGCAAGTATTACCCTGCTACCTCCATCTTTCAAGCTACTAGGAAAGACTGAGCATCTTGGCTGTGGTCAAATTGGCTGAAAGTTTTGCCTACTTTTAAAGCCTTCTGTTGGAAAGAAATCAGGTCTGGAAATCAAACCAAAATCTTGGATGGTGGGTGGATTCCTGGTGTGGAAGGTATGGCTCCTAGATTCACCACTAATGACACATCTAACCCAATCTGGGTTCATGAGCTTCTGGGAGTCAATGGTAGAGGCTGGAATACAGAGAAAGTTAAATCCCTTTTTTCTGATCAGATGAGTAAAGCCATTCTCAATATTGATACCATTGCTACTGATAAAGAAGATAAATGGAGATGGAGTCTTAACAAGAAAGGGGAGTATTCTGTGGCAGATTCTTATTCTCATCTCATTTCAGAAAAAGTGACCAAACTTGACGTTGCAGAATGCAGCAGCAATAGAAGGAGGGACTTAATGATTAGGGAGAGGAGCTGGAAATTGAAGGTGAGGGACAGAATAAAACACTTCATCTGGAAGTGTTTTACAGGAATTCTACCTGTTGGAGTAAATCTGCACAGAAAGGGAGTGGATGTTGACCCTATTTGCTCTGTTTGTGGAGAGTCAGAAGAAACAGTATAGCACCTTTTGCTGCACTGCAATAAAGCAAAAACAGTTTGGAAAATGGCACCATTATCTTGGGATGGGATTGATCTACAAGGTACATATTTTAAAACTTGGTGGTGGCAAGTGTGTGAAATCAGCAAATCAGAGATATCAGAGGCTCGGATACAACTTTCTACCTATATCCTCTGGTGGCTCTGGAGATCTCGAAACTTATGAGTTTTTACCAAAGAAAGAGTCCCTGAAGTGATCATTCTTAAGAGAGCTATTAGGGAATGAAGGGAGTTTGCAGCTGTGGGTTGATGCTGTTTGTTTTTTTGCCCTTGTTTTTCTTTGCTTTTCTTTCTTTGTTGTCTTCTTTTTTTGGTTGGGTGGTATCCTGTAGTTTTCTTTTTGTGGCTTTTTCTGTGTGTGTTGTGGTGTGATCAAGGTTCGGGTGTATATGCCTGCTTGATACCCCGGGTGGGTGTTTGTCTAGACCACTTCCTGTAGTGGGTCTTCCATTTTTCATTTTCTACCCGTTGGTAGGCTCGGAGGTTATGTACCTTAACTTTGCTCTTTGGTTTATTTAATGAGAATTTCCTATTGTTTGAAAAAAAAGATTATGATATCTTAATAAAGCACATGAAAATAATAGCCATGGAACATTTACAATTTTTTTTTTAAAATTTGTCATGATTACAAACATGAGAACTAGTGTGTTATTTATTTGATATAGATATCAGTTTGGCAATCTATATATATATATATAATTGCTAGCTAATCATTAAATAAAACCTCATAAATAAAACCTATTTAATTTTACCTAATAAATACTACAACCTTCCATATAGAAAGAACGTTACTTTTACAATTAAGGATTATTATTCTACATTTATGATTATACATTGTAACATTTCATTATTTTAAATGGTATTTTTCACATATATCGATATAAACTACCATTGATTCTCTCTCTGAGAGCCCCGATTCTCTCTCTGAGAGCTTCGATTTTTCGGTCATTTTCTCCGATCATTACCCGATTTCTATACCCTTCTTCATTCCCATTTCATCTGTTGTGGTTTCTCGCTTTATCCCCTTCCCTTTCGACCTTTATTTTCCCGTTTCCCTTTGTCAATCGATCTAGGGTTTCTCTTGTTTTGATTCTCATGGACCGAACCCAATCCTCAGCTTGCGATGATGAACTCTCCGATCGACTCAAGATCTTCTCACTATCTGAAAGAGAAGGAATCGTCTACGACATTGCCCAAGACGATATCAAACTATGTGATGATGAGTGCCAGAGGAGTCTTTTTGGCAAGGTCATTGGAGATAGGCCGGCCAGCTGGATAGGGGTCAAAAGAACTATGTCTCAGATATGGAAGCTTAGTCATCCTATGGAGGTTAAGGAATTGAGTCCCAACTACTTTCAGTTCATATTTCAGAGTAGGGAGGACATGAAGAAGGTATCTTATGGCACAAACTGGAGCTTTGAGAATCAATACATAATTCTCAAAGAATGGACAACAAATATTAGCAGCAATCATCCCAGCTTCAAGGAACTTGACCTGTGGGTTCAAGTCCAGGACATTCCACTAAACTGGTTGAGTACAGAAGTTGGATTAAAGATAGGGCAGGCATTTAAAGAGCTCAAAACTGTAGTCATAGCTACGACAGGCAACCATGGAGGCAAGATTCTGAGGCTTCTGGTCACGTTGGATTTAGATGAGCCACTGCCGAGAATAGCAAAAGTCAGACTGGGAGAGCAAATAGTCACTGTAAGTTTTAAGTATGAGAAGCTTATGAACCTGTGCCATTATTGTGGGATGATAGGGCACTTGGATAGAGGCTGCAAGAAAAAGATGGAAGATGTCAAAAACAAAGTCCTCAAAGAAGGCCAATATGGGGATTGGATGAAAGCAGCTGAAGGTTACAAATGGGGCCCAGTCAGTCTTTCTGGCTCAAGAACTTCACCTCCGCCAGAATCTCCACCTCCAACAGAGTTTGATCAAGTTCATCCCCATACAACACCTTCTAATCAAAGGAGTTTGAGCAACCAGTTAATACCCAGTCAGGAAGGAACTTTCTCACCTGCTAAATCCAAGGGCACCACTTCTCAATTCTCAGCCAATCATCAAACATCAAATACTGGGAACAATGAAGACTCTCCACTGCAAATGGTGGAGTCATCTATAATGGAAATTGAGAAGGAACAAACTTCTAATTCTCAAATGTTGCTGCCTTCTCTGGAGGTCCCAACTCCATCATCCCAGTACTTAAAACCTGGAAAAGAACTGGCAGCAATATGGGTAGGCTGCAAAGAGCCTCTGAACCTTCACAGATCATCAACCAGTTGATAAAAGGCAAAAGGACCAGACAGAGACAAGAACCAATTGAACAAGCAGAGGAGGCTGATGTCAACAATAAAGGTTCTTCTAAAAAACTCAAAACTATTTTTGAAGAGGTGGGGGTTGCCAGCCTTGAGTGGCACCCCAGTGATCAATGCTAGCTGTGGTGTGGAATTGTAGAGGTCTGGGTGGGCCCTCTACAATTTTCCAAATCCGAGAGCTATTAAGAGCTCACCATCCCCTTTTTCTTTTCTTTCAGAAACCAAAAAACAATGTGCTTTTGTTAAGTCTGTAGGTAGGAAGTTGGGTTTATCTGATAGGATGTCTGTGGTTGATCCCTTAGGCCTTAGTGGAGGTCTGCTTTTGTGTTGGGATCCAAAGGTTCAGATTATGAATTGTATCTGTAAATCTTTTTACATTGCTGTTCAATTTCAACTTAACTCCCAGGCTCCTCAATGGGGGATTTTTGTGTACTTCAATGCTTGCAAATCTATAAGATATGACCAGTGGCAGGAATTTATTGAAGATAAACCATCTTGGGGAAATCTATGGTTTTCCATTGGGGACTGGAACGACATAAGAGCAAATTATGAAAAATCGGGTGGAATTACAAGAAGCCCTCTCAGCTGCCAACCCTTCAATGATTTCATTAATGATATGGAGATGGAGGAAATCCAGTTGGAGGGGTACCCATACACTTGGTGCAACAACAGAGCTGATCAAGATCATGTGGAAGAATACCTGGATAGAGCTTTTATCTCCCCTGACTGGTTTCAAATCTTCCCCAATGCCCTTATCTCTAATCTTGTTAGAAGTGCCTCAGACCACACCCCTCTGCTCTTTGATTTTGGCTTACCAAGGGAAAGGAAAAAATCAAGATTCCACTTGATAAAAGGTGGATAGGCAAGGAAGGCTTTGAGGAAACTGTTCAACATGCTTGGAGGACAAAAGTCTCTGGAACTCCCTTTTATCAACTCAAAGAGAAGATCAAACATGTCAGAACAGCACTTCTCATCTGGAGCTCCAAATTCCAAACTCAGAATCAAGCTCTCATATCCCAGTTAACCAACAAGCTGCAAATGCTAAACTAAGACAAATCAGGTAGCCAATGGGAAAGCTGGGAAAACACAAGAAGAGACCTAGAGAAAGCTCACAGGCAGGAAGAAATGTTCTGGCAACAAAAGGCAAGGCTGAAATGGTTGAAGGAAGGAGACTCCAACACCAGATTTTTCCACACCCTCACTTTGCAAAGAAGGAGATTCAATGCTATCACAAGACTTCTTACATCCAGAGGCCAAGCAGTCACAAATCAGGAAGATATTGCAACTCACATAGCTGAATTCTACAAAAACCTCTTCTCTTCTGAAGGGAGCTGGGGTGGGGAAGCTCTGCTCCCTCTCATTCCTACCACAATCACATCAGAGTTAAATGATGTTCTCCTTAAGCCAGTGGAAGAGGAAGAAATCAAAAGCTCTTTATTCAGCTTGCATCCTGAAAAAGCTCCTGGGGAAGAAGGTATGAGTGCTCTTTTCTATCAGCACTTTTGGACTATAATCAAGGATGATCTTGTGGCAGCTATTCTTAGTTTCTTCCAATCTGGTATGATGCTTTCCTACTGGAATCACACCATTTTATCTATTATTCCTAAGTGTCACAACCCAGAAACTCTATCTCAGTTTAGGCCTATTAGCTTATGCAGTGTGGTTTACAAAGTTCTATCTAAAATTCTTGCACAAAGGCTGAAGCTATGCTTAACTCAGTGCATCAGTGAACACCAATCATCATTCATTCAGGGGAGACAACTTTTAGACAATGTTATAATTGCACAAGAGGCATTCTATCACTTAAACAGACACTCCTCTGGCAAAAAGTACTTTATGGCACTCAAACTTGACCTTGTTAAGGCATTTGACATAGTTGAGTGGATTTGTCTTAAAAAAATCATGTTGCAAATGGGATTTCACCAGGATTTTGTCAAGCTTATTATGGTGTGTGTCTCCTCTGCTTCCTTTTCTTTCAAAGTTAATGGAGTGGTCAGTGGGTATGTTACTCCTTCCAGGGGAATCAGGCAGGGGGATCCATTATCCCCCTACCTTTTCATTATTGTGGTTGTACTCTTATCTGCTTTAATCTCTGATGCATGCAATAAAGGACATCTTCAAGGACTTAAATTATCCAAGAATGGCCCTGTTCTGTCACATTTTCTATTTGTAGACGGCTCCTTATTCTTTTGCAAGGCTGGGGTGGTTCAAGCTTCTTTTCTTCTGAATTTGTTGGAGCAATATAGATTATTTTCAGGCCAACAAGTCAACTTACAGAAATCTGCAGCCTTTTTTAGCAACAATACACCTTTGTAGCTCCAGCATTCTATCTGTCAAACTCTCAATGGGATTACTTCTCACAGATCTACCAGATATTTGGGACTTCCCCTTGGAATTGGGAAGTCAAAAATGGAGGTATTTGATTATATCCTCACTTCTGTCAAGTCAAAACTGAACAGTTGGAAGTCTAACCTCCTAAGCCCTGCTGGAAAGGAGGTTCTACTCAAAGCAGTGATTCAGGCCCTCCCCATATTCTCTATGTCTTGCTTCAAAATTCCCATCTCTCTTTGCTCTGAATTATCCAAACTGTGTGCTGAGTTTTGGTGGAGATCAGGCAACCAAGAACATTCTGGCATTCACTGGAAACAATGGACTCTCCTTGCTCTTCCAAAAATGAAAGGAGGACTGGGGTTTCTAGACTTCAAACTTTTTAACCAGGCCCTCATTTGTAAGCAATTGTGGAGGATAGCTACCGACCCTCAACTTCTGGTAAGTAAAGTTCTTAAAGATAGGTACTTTCCTAATCACTCCATTGCTCATGCTGTTAAATGTTCTAATGGGTCCTGATTATGGAACTCTTGGATGGATATGATGCCTATGTTCTCAAAATGGCTTAAAATTGAAATAAGGAATGGAGCCACTACTAGAATTGCTGATTTTAATTGGATTCCTTCACTTACTAAACCTTGCCTAACCTGATGGAGTTGTTTAGGGATCATTTAATCTGGGTGAAGGATCTTATGTTAGATAATGGGAAGGAGTGGAATTCTTGGCTTATTAAGCAAGTTTTCTCTGATCATGATAGTGTTGCCATCCTTAGTATCAAGACTCTTAAACCAGACAAAGAAGACAGATTTTTGTGGGGTCTGCATCAGAAAGGAGTGTTCTCTGTTGCTTCTACTTATGCTCACTTAGCTGCTAATAAACTTTCTATGCTGGATATCCTTGAATGCAGCACTTCCTCACCTCAGAAGCAAGCTATAATTTTCAGAAGCTGGAAACTCAAAATTCAGAACAAAATCAAACACTTCTTGTGGAAATGCATCTCTGGCACCTTACCTGTAGCCACTCAGCTCATTAAAAGGGGCATTGACATTGATACTACCTGTTCTATATGTGGAGCAGCTTCTGAGACTCTAGAACATTTGTTCTTTTCCTGTCCCAGATCTATCAGGTTATGGGAGCTTTCTCCAGTTCAATGGGACCCTCAGACTTACAATACTGATTCATTCAAAGGATGGTGGCAACAAATCTGCTCTCTTGGCTCCTCAGATGTTGCTGAAGAACGGATCCAACTCTCTACATACTTGCTTTGGTGGCTCTGGAAGTCAAGAAATCTTTGGGTGTTCCAAAAATCTCTTATGCCACCACACAGAGTGATTCTGGCAGCCCAAACTGACTGGTTGGAATTCACTCAACCTGGTGGTCATCTTTATATAGTTTCCTTTGCTTTGGTTATTTTGTTTGGGTGTTTGTGCTGCCTTGGTTTTTGTTGGATTTGGAGACTAATTATCTTGCTAGGCTTTGTGGCAGTGGCGGGTAATTAGTTTCCTTTTAGTTTCTTTGATTTTATCTCCTTGGTTGAGGTTCTAGGCCATCCTGTATGTGCCTCTCAGTTTTCATTTTCGGTTGTTGGTTAGTTGACTTTTCATTTTCGGTTGTTGGTTAGTTGGTTTGTACTCTGTACTCTTATTCTCTTTGAGTTTTAGTAATAAAACCTCTGTCGTTTTGAGAAAAAAAAAATGGTATTTTTCATCTTTTTATTTTCTTTTATGACATCTAATAAAAACTAATTAAAATTAAAATAATCTATATATATATATATATATATAATTAGGAATTATCACATCAATAAAAATTTGCATATTCCACTTTTCTTTTCTTTTTTTTTTATATAGTAGCTTGGTTTATTACTTAATATGTAAGGATACTAATGTTGAAATTAATTGTTACGATTTTATGCGCTCATTTAATAATTCTAACTCTTATTCTATATATTTTTTAAATAGAATGATTACAAATTATTCTACCAAAACCTATGGATATAATACAAAAATAGGAAATTAAAATAAAGCAATCGTTCTTATAATAGACAATTTATTTAATGTATTTTATATAAATATCATTCCTGTTATGATTATATTTATATTCCTATATATATAACTATTCTCAAAGAATTTATTGCAAAAATAAAATCAGCACATTTTATTCAACTAATTGTAAAAAGAAGTTGTTGTATTTTTCATTAATTAATTAAATTATATCTATTAATATATAATAAGAATTAACTTAATTCACTTTTAGTAATTTTTTCCGCCAAAAACATTAATTATTGCTTAAATATAGTAACTCTTTCATTCATTATTCTATAATTATTGCCAATAAGTTGAGGTTACACACGTTTTTTTGGTAAAGAACTTGACAGCAGAATCAAGTCATATCCGAATTGAACACAAATCATAAAATGCTGGATTATGGATATGATTGAAACACCCCACCTTATCGTAAAATCAGAGTGCGAAAATTTCGCAAAGTTATTTAAAAATAAAGCCTTTTTCTTTGCGAAAACTGATTCGGGGTGCTACCTTAAAATCGTGACTTAATTTAGAAAATCGTTACTTAAAATTTTTAATAAAATCATCCGATTACTGAAAGCATAAAGTTTTCCAAAAGTTCGTCAAAATATAAGTACGTCAAAAGTCATCATCAGCGGAAACGTAAATCGTCAATATACATATACAGTCAAAACATAAATGTCCTGAAGCCTCCGTCAGCTCACACTCCCGGTTCGACGTCCTGACCTAAAAAAC
>CACSLK010031655.1:10150109-10161462 GCA_902706635.1 Striga hermonthica | reverse complement strand
TCAAAAGACATGCTTATGTTGTTCTAATATGCCATATGCGTTTTGGTTGTTACTTTTTATATTTTTATACATTGTAAAATGTAAATGCCGTTTTGTGTTATGTGAGCTATTTGTGGGCATACATGGACATAAAAAAAAAAGTTGGTTTTGTTTAAATTTTTGATTTGGTTTTTTTAATTTTAAAAAATAAATCTGTATATATTGAAAGAGGTTGATGGAATAATTTAAAATAATAACTTTCACTTTGTAACTAAATATGCTGACTTAATGTTAAAATATAGTAAAATTAGTTTAATATTTATTAAAAATTAAAATTAAATTTTACCTACGTGTTGTAAATTGTGCATATCGCTAATAGCACAACTTTTTACATAAATAAAGTGGTATCCATTTTGAAAATGATTTGTGCTAATTATCGCTAGATTCTTTATATTAATTACGAATCACTGCAATTTCTTATTCTTTTAGTACCCAATCATATGACATGTCCTCAAAAAAGTGTATTAAATAGGTTTTGTTATTAGAAAATATGATTTGAATATATATGCTAAAATTAGAAATAAAATTACAAAATAAAAGTGGAAAATCATTGTGGAAATTTAACTGTGATACTTTCAAAATATCACACTAGAATCCTATTTATCAATATTAATAGCAATTCATGGTGATTTCTTATTCATTTGGTAACTAACAAAAATATTTTTTTATCGTATCTTCAAAAAAATCATTTAATTAAGAAAATTAATTTAGTATTTGATTTATCAATAACCCAACAAATTCAGTTTTTAAAAATTGTAAACGTAATTTTCCACCATCAAAAGAAATGTAACTATTTTTATTAATAACAAACTAATCTTTATCTTTAATAACAACACATGTGTTCTTCTATTTTGTTGGGCATACGACCATATGTAAACTGAAATATGCATGATAACACTGCATATTATAAGTACTAAATAAATTACAAAATCAATTGCGAAAATATTATTGATATAACCACCACAATACTACAATAGAAATGATATCTTAAAATTGATAACAAATCCTTTCGATTTTTTTTTTTCATTTGGTAACGAGCAATATACCATAAGTAAATTGAGGTTGAGATTATATTGCAATTACCCAAAGATTAAGATAAAATTGCCAAACGCAAAAAGGTTAAGACTTATTTAGCAATTAACCCTTATAATATTTGCCACAATTTTTCAACTTTAGCATATCTTATTTAGACTTCGAAATAATATTTGTAATAAAGTATGGGTAAAAGATATAGAGAGAAGTAATAAGTGCGTATTATTTGTTGACAATATATANAATAAACATATAACTCATATATTAAATTATTATATATTATAAAATAGAAGAAAATTATCAATATTCAAAATTGTTTTTATACTAATAAATATTTATTCATTTGTTTAAGACATGCAATTTATAATTACTGCCCCATACATCGTACGGGCTGTGTACTAGTGTTTGAATGAAAAAGTGAGTTAAAGAGTAGAAAAAATTAATGTAAGAATGCAAATTTTTTAAAAATGTGAATGAATATGAAAATAAAATGTAATCATAATTAAATATTATATTTTTTTAAACTCTAAATTTAAACACCAATCTTTTTTTTTTAACTCTAAATTTAATGATGTTATGAGTTTTCTTAATTCTAGACTTAATTTGATAGTTTTATAACTTTTAAGTCCCGAATTGAGAAAAAAATATTTCAGGCCCCGCATTGATAGTTTACCCATCTTTCAGGTCTTTAATTTGATAATTTTATAACATTTAAGTCCCGAATTGAGAAAAAAAAACATTTCAGGCCCCGCATTGATAGTTTATCCATCTTTCGGGCCTTATATTGATAAAACTCTTAAGAAATAATATACATAAATAACATTTTTTATGTCCCTAAGAGGTGAAGGTTTAACAATAATCAAACATGGAGTTCGATTGCGCCACGATAGCATTAGTTCTAAAATTGGTCTTGTGGCGCGAACAATTCAAATAAAAATGTAAATAAGTTTAATTAGTACATTGAACACAAAAATATAATAAAATGTTTGTATTTTTTTTTCCGAAACGAGAAGAGTATTATAACTGAAAACGCGAACCGAGTTCGAATACAAACGGGAAAACCCCAGCTCACAACCTAAACATAAAATGGGAGGACACACACGCAGGCGACCTAAAGACTCGACCAACAAACCGTAGCTAAGGCAGGATCAACCAAACCCTTAGTCTACCAACAACAAAGACAAAAACACAATAGCTACTGTCCAATGAAGACCTAGCCAACCACTGAAAACCAACACACCTACACTCCAGCTAAAACCAAAGCAGAAAGAAGAATACCAGACAAAAACCAAGACAAGAACCAACCTAGGGAAAAAAACCAAACCAACAACAGGAGAAAACCAAGAAAAAACAACAACCTCCTAAAACCTAAGGCTGCAAAAACAGAGAACAACCTTACCCCTAAGTCCTTGCCTGCAGCTTCAACCTTTCACCCTTGAGAATTCTGTCCAATTCCCTACTGCTTTTTTAATGACTATGTGCTCTGGAACCATCATCTGTTGGAATAAACACATATTGCGAGTTTTCCACAACCACCATAGAATGTATGTGGACAGCTAAATTCGATCTTCATTTATTGCTCCCTTGCCAGTTGATCAGATCCAATTCCACAACTCCTTAAAGGTACATATATCAGTGTTAATCCCATGCCAAGTAACTGGGCTCATCTTCCAGATCCTTGCTGCCCTAGGACACTGAAAACAAATATGTTCAATAGTCTCAATGCCTTCACCACAAGAATGACAGATGGAGTTAATCACCATCCCTCTTTTCCTCAGATTTAGTTTAGTTGGCAAGGTACCATTGCAACATTTCCAAATGAAATGTTTCAGCTTGCCTTTCACATTGAGTTTCCACAACCTAATCCTAGCCTTCTGGCCACAAGAATCCCTGTTACTCCCTTCAGGAACATCCAAGTCTTGCAATTTCTTTTCCAACAAATAAGCATAAGAGTTTACACTGAAAAGGTACCTTTTTTGTCTAGTCCCCATCTCCATTTGTCATCCAAGGTGGGATTTATGGTCTTGATCTGCAAAATGGCATTGTTGTCTATTTCTCCAAACACTTGGGTAATCAACCACTCATTCCAGCCAGTGCCTTCATTGTTCATAAGATCTCTCACCCACACCAGATGTCCTCTGGCAATCTCAAGCAATTTAGGTTTCTATTTTGCCAAGGTAGGTATCCAGTTAATATCCTCAATCTTTGTTTGCTCCCCACTTCTGATTTCCACTTGAATACCTTTAGAAAAGAGAGGTATTACTGTTTTCCAACTCGACCAAAGCCAGGATGCATTGTGTTTTATGCCTGCTTCCACTAGAGAAGAGTTTGGAAAATATTTGCTCTTTAAAACCTTGCTCACTAAAAGATCCGGTTGGGTTGTGACTCTCCATAATTGCTTGCATATCAAAGCTTCATTGAAGAGCTGAACATCCTGAAACCCGAGGCCCCCTTTACTTTTTGGCAAGGTTAAAAAGCTCCACTTCTTCCAGTGGATACCATTTTGCTCATTTTCTCCTTTCCCCCATCAAAAGCTTGCACATAGCTTCGAGATATCTTGACATATGGAAACATGTAGCTTAAAGAAAGCCATAGCATACACCGGGAGTGCATTAATGACTATTCTAATCATCACTTCCTTACCAGCTACAAAAAGCCATTTATTTTTCCAACTCAGCAATCTAGCTCTCACTATGTCCAAAATAAAATTGAAAGTTTCTATCTTTGATCTTCCAATACCCAATGGGTGCCCCAAATACCTAGTGGAGTTATGTTTTCTTATCCCTCTGAAAATCCCACAAATCTTCAGTTGAAGGTGTTCAGGAGTAATGCGGCTACAGAAAATGGCAGACTTTTCCCAATTAACATTTTGCCCTGTGAATAATTTGTACCTCTCGAGGATGTCAATGAGCTTAAAGGCTTGATGAGGTACAACATTGCAAAAAATTAACGAGTCGTCGGCAAACAGAAGGTGGGAGATTGATGACCCTCCTCTGTTTAGCTTGATACCATAATACTGTTGTTGGTCCACTGCTTCTGAAATTAGAATTGACAACACTTCAGACACTAGCACAAATAGAAACGGAGAAAAAAGATCTTCCTGGTGCAATCCACGAGATGGTTTGACTCGTCATTGAACCGCTCCATTCAGGTTAAAACAGAACGAGGTTGAACAAATACAAGCCATAATCAAATTCACAAACTTACTGCTAAAACCCATCTTGAACATAATCATCTAAATACTTTTCCATTCAATCCGGTCGTAGGCCTTCATCATATCTAGTTTGAGTGCCATGAAAATTTTTTTCCCCGAATTATATCTGTTGAGAAAGTGAAAAGTTTCGTGTGCGATGATCACGTTGTTCATTATTTGGCGCCCATGAACAAAGGTTGCCTGGGATTCACTGACACTCCTATTCAAACAAGATCGCAACCTCGTTGCTAGAATTTTCGAGAGAATTTTATAAAAGACGCTACAGAGACTAATGGGCCGATATTGACTAAGCATTTCAGGGCAATCAATCTTGGGAATCAATGTAATAATTGTTTGATTCCAATACTGTAACATATTCCCAGAAAGAAAAAAACTTTGGACCGCTTTAATCAGGTCATCCTTGATCAAATCCCATAACTTTTGATAGAAGAGAGCCAACATACTGTCCTCACCCGGAGCCTTTTTTGGATTCATCGAAAATAGAGGCTCTTTGATTTCTTCTTCCTCGACTGGACCCTCCAAATCTCCTTATCGAGGTGGGAATGAGTTTAACAATATTTTCTGCCCCCATGGTCCCTTCTGAAGTAAAAAGATTATTATAGTATTGAGACACATGGGACAAAATTTCCCCTGGAGTTTGGATAACTTGGTTGTCCTGAGTAACCAATCTAGTAATCGCGTTGGTTCTCCGGCGTTGTGCTGTAATCGCGTGGAAAAACATCGTATTTCTATCGCCCTCCTTAAGCTATAAATTCCTCGATTTTTGCTGCCAGTAACTCTTCCAACGCGTGTGCTTCATCAGCTCTCTCCTAATATTCTCTTTGTCTTCCCAAGAATCCATTCCTAGTACTGCTCTGGTCTCTTTCAATTTCTTATTAAGTTCCGCTATTCTCTCTTGGTTTTGAGTTCTGAATTTAGAGCTCCACCTTAAAAGCGCCACTATGGTATGTTTGATCTTTTCCTTGACAATGAACATGGGATTCCCTGTCAATCTATCCTTCCACACCTTCTCCACCACTTCTTTTATGACATCTCTCTTCAGCCATCGTTTATCAAACTGGAAACGTTTGCTTCTGCTTCTCACATCGCACCTTGTATCCAGAATAAGAAGGGCATGGTCTGACGCACTTTTCTCCTCAGCCTTAGAATAAGATTTTGGGAAAGAATTCCACCATTCGAAGGACCCAAAAGGTCTATCTAGTTTAGCTTCCACCCTCACCTCAGCTCTTCTATTATTTGCCCAAGTAAACTGATAGCCCTCCATCCTCACCTCCTCCATCCCCATTTCCGCAATAAATTCATTGAAACCCACACCCCCCCCCCCAAACTCCTCTCAATACCCCTTTTCTTCTCTTCTGGTCTGCATATAGCATTCCAATCTCCTGCTATAAACCACTTGCTCCCCCAGTTCATTTTATCCACCTGCAACATCCCCCACTGGACATCCCTGATATCCCTGCGAACACTCATATAAACAAAGACACCCCACACCCTCTCCCCCAACTTATCTATAAATTACACCTGAATACAGAAGTCCCTACAAACAACTTGAAGAACAGTCAGCCCTCTCTCCCATAACAACAGCAAACCTCCTCTCATACTAATAGGATCTACTATACTACAATAATCTAGGAACCCCAGCTTCTTAGCTACAACCTTAACAAAATGTCTATTGTTTTTAGTTTCAGAAAGAAAAACCAAACTTGGATGGTGAGTCCTAAGTGACTCTCTGATTTGGGAAACTGTAGAGGGCCCACCCAGCCCTCTACAATTCCACACTCCAACCCTCATTTGTCACTTGGGTGTCATTCCAGGCTGGCCACCTCCACCTCTTTAGCATCATAGTTCATCTTCTTCCTCTCCTACACATCTTGTTCTTTATTGAAAGCATTCTCATGGTCATCTACATGAACATCCTTGCCTTCTTGAGGGACCTCCAACTTCGGCCTTAGTCTTTTTCCACACACTAGTAGGCTTAACTGAGTTGTAGGCTCCTCAAGTCTCAGTAGCCTGCCTTCTTTATTGGTCGATCTTCTCCATGTTTTGGATAAGTGTCTGCAAGCTTCTGATTTCCCTGTCAATGAGAGATTAATCTTCACCAGGCTTGGCTCCAATTCCATCTCATTTGGATCTGCAATCTCATTGCTTTCAAACACCATCAGGGATTTCTCTTGAGGTATATCACCAGGGGTAGTAGAAACAGTAGAATCGTTAGCCTCAGCATGTTGAATGTTGTCTTGGGCAGGGATGAGTTGATTAGATAGTTCCTCTTAAGCAGGGATGAGTTGATTGTTGTCTTCAACATGGATGGTGGATGTTCGAAGTGGTGCATTCTGAGGATAAGATGGGTCAGTATCTGTGTGAGTTGGGTTTCTGGAACTTGTGTTACCTATACTTGCCCAATTCTGGAAATCAGGAGCACGCATCCAATCTCCGAATTGGCCCTCTTTAAGATATCCTGTTTTGGTGTCATTCAATCTCTTTGAGAACCCCCTTTCTAAGTGACCAATATGGTCGCAGTAGTGACAATGGTTAACCAGTTTTTCATACTTGAAACCTTATGTTACTGCTTGGTTATCCAATCTAATGTGAGCACAACGCGGCAAGGCTTCATTCAAATCAACTGTGACAAGTAATCTCATAACACGATCCCCATGGCTCCCAGCTCCAACTACCACCACATTATTAACTCTTTTGAACACAATGCCAACCTTCAACTCGACTTCAGTGCTTAGCTAGTTCAACGGAATATTGAATACCTGGACCCATATGTTAAGCTCTGAGAATATTGGATGATTGATGGACAGCCCGAGTATTGAATACTCTTTTGTATTTGAATTTGTATAATATTTATGTAACAAATATTATAAAAAAGTAAAATAGTTGGATGACAATTTTAACTACCTACAATATTTTTTTCTCATGGGCAAGACATATAAATAGATGAGTTTTAATAGTTTTAATAGAAATAGGAAACAACTACATATTCATACTATGTAATATATAGATTTGCATGAGTTGAGTAACAATTTATATTGCCGATCATAGTAATACTTGATGTGTGTCATATTTTTATTATGTGGTCTTTGCCTATGCTTGATGTCTCGATTTGCCGATCCAATCCATTCAATAACACGTATGAAATCACAATATATGTTAAATAAAACTAAATTTAAGAAAGTAATCTTATAGATATTATTATCATATGCAAAAAAAATCAATTGATGATTACTGCAAACAATACCTTGTGCTTGATCTTCAATAATTGTCATTTTTCTGTGCATGATGATGTTCTTTTGTGATTTCTGAAGAACAAAAACAATTGTCTATTTACCATCCACCATGATAACAATCAATCAATCAAAGCAAATGTTTATAATTGGGACGGGTGACAATTCTTAATCGACTAAAAATATTTTTTATTTGTTTGAGGATATACGTTTCACTTTAGAATGATATTCTTTTTCTTATAATCCATATTCCATCTCCCTCTTTTTCTTATAATCCATATTCCATCTTACGAATAGTTAATATATGCACTATTAAAGAACAAGAAAACAGGAACAACCCTAATGAGTTCTCCGTCCGCGACAGTAAAGCCGCCGGCTGACTCTCGCCTAGATCCTCCAGACTTGCGCCATAGCGCGTCTCCCCAACCGTTTGAGGCCTACACGTAGACCCAGAATCTAGCCGGAGTATCAAAGAAACGACGCTCTACCGGGGATTTCGATATCCAACAAGCGGACCCAATCCTGCCCCCTCCCGTAACCTCTGCCACCCCGGCTCCACCGAAACTCAGCTTTCGGGATCTCTTGACTAAAAACCGACCGCACGTAACCTTATCTTCATCGGATGAGGGTACCCCGCCAAATGATAGTATCAAGGTTGTTATGAATGGTCGTTCTGGAAAAATTTTGTTCTCTGACCCTTTTTGGGACATGCTCGTGCAAGAATGGCAGCATGCCATGGTGGTGCGTCTGCTTGGTCACTCCCTCTCACCCTTGATGATGCACATGCGTTTGTCAACTTTATGGCCAGCCATTAGGGATAGTCCAATGATGGACTTGGAAAATGGCTACTATGTTGTTCGCTTTGACACAGCCGAGGACCAACTTCGGGCGCTTACTGATGGTCCTTGGGTGGTGGCTAACCACTACCTTCATGTTCAGCCCTGGACGGTGGCTTTTGACGCGGCTAATATCCGTACCCAATCGGTCGTTGCAATCCATGCCATCGACTATTTTCGATCCATCTATACTGCTGATGGGCCTAACCCTGTGGTCAGATCTACGGTTTCTGATTTTCCGGACCTAAACCCGCAAACCCATTCACTCCTTGACAGAGACGTGTCCGAGGAGGAGATCATCCAAGCTCTCAAGGAAATGGATTCGCTTAAGGCGTCGGGTCCCGATGGGCTCAATGCGCTCTTCTTTAAGACTCAAAGGGAGAGAGTCGGGCCCTCTGTGTGCATGATGCTCAGGTCGATCTTTCATGGAGGGGTTATGTCGGCTGGCCTCAATCAAACTCTTCTTGTCCTCATTCCCAAATGCGACCAGCCCCAAACGATTAAACAGTTTCGGCCCATAAGTCTTCTAAATGTGAGCTACAAGTTATTAACAAAGGTTCTAGCTAATAGGATGAAGCCATTACTCTCTGATTTAATTGGCCAGGCCCAATCCAGCTTCATCCCGGGCCGCCAAATCCATGACAACATCATTGTGGCCCAAGAACTCATTCATTCTATGAATATCAAAACGGGTAACAAGGGCTTCATGGTAGTTAAAATTGACCTGGAAAAAGCATACGATTTTCTTCGTTGGGAATTTGTTGAGGATACACTTCTAATGGCGGGTCTCCCTTTACGGTTCGTGACCGTCATAATGCAATGTCTCTCTACGGCGTCCATGCAGGTTCTATGGAATGGAGCCCCGACTGAACCTTTCCAGCTGACTCGGGGGTGCGCCAATGAGACCCTATATCCCCATATCTCTTTGTCCTATGCATTGAAAGACTAGCCCATCGCATACAACGGGCGGTTAGCGAGGGCCTGTGGAAACCGTTAAGCATAGGACGTGGCCAGGTTCAAGTTTCGTACTTGTTATTCGCGGATGATATCCTTCTTTTTTTAGAGGCCTCAACAGACCAGGTGCATACTCTTCAGCGGGTTCTAGCCGACTTTTGTAAGCAATCCGGCTTGAAAGTGAGTGAAGCAAAAACTAACATCTTCTTCTCGAAGAACGTTCCCTTAGATAAGCAACATGA
The DNA here is from genome assembly GCA_902706635.1 of Striga hermonthica. Taxonomy (NCBI): domain Eukaryota; kingdom Viridiplantae; phylum Streptophyta; class Magnoliopsida; order Lamiales; family Orobanchaceae; genus Striga; species Striga hermonthica. Next base: position 10,151,915 of record CACSLK010031655.1, on the reverse strand, counting down.
CCTATCGAATCTCATGGGATTTAATAAAGTGGAGGACCTTGGATATTATTTGGGTGTCCTGATCTTGCATGGCCGAATCAAGAGCCAAACGTATGAGAAGTTGATTGAAAAGGCGGATGCTCGGCTCTCCGGGTGGAAAGCGGCGTTGCTCTCTATGGCTGGACGTGTGACATTGGCCCAAGCTGTTGTTAGCGCACTCCCATACTATACCATGCAATCGGCCCACTTGCCTCAATCCATATCTGCGGGCCTCGAGAAACGGGTTCGACGATTTATTTGGGGAGGCTCCGACGACAGGAGGAAACTTAGCCTTGTTAAATGGGAGGAGGTTTGTTTGCCGAAAGACCTCGGCGGGCTGGGCATCAAACGCCAGCAGCGGATGAATGAGGTGCTGCTCATGAAACTTGGGTGGAAATTTCTCACTAACCCACGTTCGTTATGGGCGCAAGTCTGGAAGGTCAAATATGGGAACCATCCATTTGAGTCGTTGTCCGGTCACCGGAAACCAAGCTCGGGACCTTTTCAAGTTGTCCAAAAAATCTGGAAACATGTGGTTAGCGGCGCTCGTTGGGCTGTTCGTAATGGTGAGACAGTTATATTCTGGATCGACAAATGGTTGCATCCCGATATTACCCTACAGCATGTCACGACGGCAGCGATCCCGTTGAAATGATTAATAAGGAGGTCCGGTTTTTTGCATCGGAGGGCGGTTCCTGGCGTTGGGAGATGTTCTCACACTTGGTTCCGTCGTATGTGTTGCTACAAATTGCATCAATCCCGCCGCCACGAGAGGAACTCGGTTGCGACCAGTTGTATTGGGGACCCTCGGACACAGGAAAATTCACTACGAAATCAGCATATGAATTTTTGGACGAGGAGGGTACATCGAGGCCGGGCCCGGATCCATTATGGCGGACTGTTCGGCAGTGGCCGGGACCCCAGCGGATACGTCACTTCCTGTGGCTATTAGTGAAGAATCAATTGCTAACCAATGTGGAGCGGAGGAGACGTCACTTGACATCTCTAGCCTTATGTGAAAGCTGCGGTCAGGCTGAAGATTCTGCTCTTTATGTCTGTTGCGAGTGCCCAATGGCAGCGGAAATTTGGAAGCGTCTCTTACCAAGCTCGACGCATCGTGGCTGCGTCTGAACCTATTGTCACCGTCGCATGTTGGTGATACTAATTGGGCGCGCACCTTTGGAGTAACCGTGTGGAAGCTCTGGAGTTAGCGCAATGAATTTCTTTTTCAGGGAAAGAGCCGTGCCGTCGAGGGTGGGCTGCACGAAATTTTCGAGTATGTTGCAGGTATGGTTTGCGTAATTGAGGGAGCTCGCAAGCTTGGGGACACGGGTAGATCGCGAACGCCGCAATGGATAAGCTGGGAAACTCCTCGGTCGGGATGGGTCAAGCTCAATTCTGACGGTTCCTTTAGCCCGTCGACCGGCATGGGGTGTGCTGGTGGCTTGCTTCGTGACGACCAAGGTCATTGGCTTGGTGGGTTCTCAATGAACATTGGTATATGCTCCATTATGGCGGCGGAACTATGGGGACTATTTCGGGGTTTGTCGCTTGCATGGGATTTGGGATTTCGGCATGTTGAAGCCGAAGTGGATAATGAGGGTGTCGTGGCATTTGCTAATGCACGGGCTGATATCCCGGGAGTGCACATCGGCTTAGTTTCAGGGATTACGGAATTCCTGAGCCGACAGTGGGAAGTGAAGATTAAACACGTGTTCCGTGAGGCAAACTATGCGGCTGACTTCTTAGCCTCTTTTGCCGCGAAAGGTCCATTGGGGTACCGGTATT
>CACSLK010031655.1:10130825-10148903 GCA_902706635.1 Striga hermonthica | reverse complement strand
GTGAAATATGTATGATCCAAGCCTATTGTTTTTTTGTCTAGACGTACAAGTCCTATAGAAATAATTGATTTATTATATGTATCACGTGCATCGCACGGGGTATGCACTAGTGTTGAAGAAAAAGTAACCAAATGAGTTGATGATTCTCAATAACTATGAAAATATAATTTTTACTGAAAATGGTGTAATTTTGTAAGCAATTAAAAATAGAATGCTGAATGCATAATGAGATTTATAACGATTATCTCTTAATTTATAGAGTTAGAGAAAAATTATTTGAAATAAATTCCAAAAATATTTTGATTGGAAATAATTTAAAAAAGACAACATATTTTTTTTATATATTTTTGTCAATTTAGTTGATTAATTAACAATTTTCATATATATCAAATCCCCCTATATATAATTCCCCAATGCGCGGAGACTACGTGGTTGTTTCTGGTGATTCAGAATCCTACTTGGCGAAAAATCATGCTTCGTAATTAGATATTGACAAATATATTGATATATTAATAATTAATAATTTAAGTTCGGACATTCCATAAATATTATTTAGCTAACTTAGGTATTTTAATATCGCTCGTACTAATATAATCTTTTAATTCTTTGTAATTTTACACAATGAGACACTAAGTGACTAATATATACCTGACTTTTGATTTGTTTCCTTTAATTAGCTATTAAATTATAAATTTATTTTTAAAGGTGATAACTTTTGTATTTCTTATCGGTTTTACATATATAATATATCAAATTAATCATCTTTTGATGATCTTCGATTTGACATCCATATTGTATATATGAAATAAATAAATTATATTTATCTTTATGATAATAAAAAATAATAATTTTTATTAAAAATCATTAGAAAAAATAAAATTATTTCTCAATTGTTATATTTATGTTTAATGTAGTTATATGTTGTAAGTAAAATTATTATTATAATATAACACATGTAAGTCGCAAAAATTAAAAGTGTCATACTAAATATATAATAATATATATATTTTTATAAAAGGTATTTACATTTTCAACTACTTTTTTTAAATAATTTTAGATTTTAAGAAAAAAATTAGCAAGCAGCTGTGTAATACACGGATGTTGTATTAATATAAAATGATTTGAGATTTTTTATTGTCATCACAAGTTGTTTACATAAATCAGAAATTGTGATTTATTTGGTTTATTTTATATATATATTGCAAGGTTATTAAAATATATTGGATTTAAATAGGTTACCCTTTATAATTCTCTAATTTATTACCTTTAGCAACGACCCATTAGTAAATTATAATTGTTTGTATGGAAACTATACGAGGATTTAGTTGATCTTCCAATAAATAGTTTTATGGGTGTTTGTTTTGAAAATTGACATAATATATGCTTGTGATATATACTTATTGTCAAACTGATATCTATAACAAATAAATAACACATTAGTTCTCATGTTTGTAATCATGACAAATTTATATAAAAAAAAATATGTAAATGTTCCATGGCTACTATTTTCATATGCTTATTAAGATATCATAATCTAGATAAGTTAAATAGTAAAAATTCGACGGTTATCTATCCATTTTATTTTGATGGGTAGATATTGTTGATTTGCCAAATTAATTTGTTATATATATTTATAATTTTTAATCACACGTTTTATTTATGTTTTTGTTTGGAAAATAACGATTTATTAGGAAATAAATTATTTGTATATTGCAAAGTGATGTGTATGCACAAATAAATTAGGCGATTTTATTCATTTCAGCTCACTCGTTTCATTGATTTAGATTCAATATCGTATAGGATTTTATTATGATTAAAGCTATGTTTGGTAGATAAATAAGCTAGCTTTTAGTTTATTTGGTTAGTTTATAAGCTCCATGTATTCAAATAAGTCTCATTTGGTAGGACGAATTTTTTTAAAAAGCTCGAATTTATTTGATAAGCTCCTTAGGTAGCTTTTCAAATAAGTTAGTTGGATTTTTTATTTCAGCTAGCTTATCAGCTAATTTTACCAAACATTTTTATCATATAAGCTAGCTTATCAGCTATAAGTCATAAGCTATAAACTATAAGCTAAAAAATTACTGATAAGCTATAAGCTAGCTTATCAACTAGTTTTACCAAACATAGCCTTAATATTGCAGATTTGTTTGCCCTTCAATTGAAAATGTGATTTAGAGATCTTTAGCCTTAATATTGCAGATTTGGTTGCTCTTCAATTGAAAATGTGATTTAGAGATCTTTTGAAGATTTTTTTATTGTATTTGACCAAATTATGTATAGTAATTATATTTATTTATTTACTTTCCCATGTAATAAAAGTCAGATTTATTCAAATATCGGACAAATGCCTGTAAATTGAGTCGTAATATACTTGGCATAAATATGAGTATAACATTCTATACATGTTAGCCGCAATGTTTGACTTGTACGAATATGAAATTGACTTTTGTAATTCAAATTTCAAGATATAACCGCCCGTTTTCAAAAGAATTCAAAAAAAAAATATTAATAAAAGTAAAAATAAATTATTTAAGCTGAAATTCAGTTACTTTTTAAAGTAAATGTCAAATCTTTTTATATTTATATAGATATAGATTTATCTCATTACAATTAAAATCTAATATATTGAAATTATGGAAAAATATTATTTATTTTATCTATTTAGATTTTATTACAATCACATACAAGAATAAAAATCAGATAAGCAAATTTTTTTCATATTTTTTTATGTTTTGTCTATATTCGTGTGTATTTATTTATTTTCTTGATAATTATGTCATAATTTGTTAAACAAAATATAATTGGTGTCATTTTTATAGTTTTAAACTGGTAAATAGTTGTGTGATGGAGGATTAGGGATATTAAATGGGTCAATTTTATATGATATGTCTGTTTTGACCCCCAAAAATAAGTTGGATCATCCATTTTCTATCTTTTTTAATCAATGTTTTCTTTAACAGAATAGTTAAATATGAGTCTGTTAAGGCTAGCATGTAAGTTATTTAATATATTATCTCGCTAACACGTTTATATTAATATAAATTTAGTTTTAGTATATATTTATTTTTTGATGTAAAAAAAGTTATATCAACTCCTACTTACTCTTTCAACATTAATGGAGCAGTAAGAGAATTCATTTCTTCCTATAGAAGGTTGAGGCAGGGAGATCATATATCCCCTTACCTCTTTCTCCTGGTTTCAGAGGTTTTATCCATGCTGGTTAATTTTGCTGCTGAGAGAGGGATGTATAGAAGATTGAAAATTTCAAGAGCAGACCCTGCTATCTCACACCTCTTTATTGCAGATGATTCTTTGTTTTTCTGTAAGGCTGATTCCTATCAAGATGTTCTTATCACAAGTCTGTTGGAGAAATACAATTTATTTTTCGGCCAGAAGGTGAATATGAGTAAGTCAAATGTTTTCTTCAGTAGGAAAAATCCAGAGCAACTGAAAGCAAACATTTGTGAAACCCTTTAAGAAATAGTGACTCACCATTCAACAAGAGATCTAGGATTGCCACTGGTATTTGGGAGATGCAAGAAGAAGGCATTTGGTTATATACTAGAAGCTGTGAAAAAAATAATTAACAGTTGAAAAAAACAAGTTCCTCAACTCAGCTGGAAAAGAGGTACTTATTACAGCAATGCTAAATCCTTTGCAGTGTTCGCAATGTCTTTGCCGATCAGACTTTGCAAAGAAATAAAAAGTTTGTGTGCTCAGTTCTGGTGGAGCAAAGGGGATGAACAAAATAGGAGAATTTACTGGAGAGCCTGTAACAATTTTGAATGCGATATTTATTTGGCATAAGTTCATAAATAAATATATTGAAGATATGTTTCTACAAGGATAAGGAATCTATAAAAGAGAAGTTCTTTTATTTATATTTGTTTATATTATATACATATATGAGATTGCATGATCTTATTATGGTATTATGTTGTAGGAAACCGATGTGCATGGCGGTTGAAGAGGTAAACGCGTATGTACATTAAGGAGATCTAAAGGAAATCAAGGAAGATTCAAAGAAGATTTACTTTCCAAGTTTCAATCCTATTTTAGGCAAGAAGATCACGGAGATCACAGAATAAGGAAGGAATTTGGAGAAAACTCCATGCATAAGGGAGTTGTATATATACCCTACTTGAAGATTGAATTAAGGCTGCTGACATTCTCATAATCCTCGCAATATTCAATCTTCAAGTCTTTCTTTTGTTTTTAGTTCACGATTCAGTTTTCGGTGTTCTTACATATCGAAGAACTGAAGTCGTTTTGTTTTCTTTTTGATTTGTTTTATTCAGACATCTTCGTGTTTAACACTTAGGGATTAAGTGTTCGTTAGAAAGTCCACAGTACGTGGACGGAGAAGTAATTGATAGAATCGTGTTGTGGCTAGGCTATATAAGAGTTCGAGTCGTGTAAGTTCAAACTATACAAGTGTGCACAAATGGTTTATCAATAAGAATACCTGAAGAGTTTTTTTACATCTTTGGTTTATTGTTTCCGCTATTTTAGTTGTTTATTTGTGTTCTATCCTCGTTGAGCGCACTCTCGTGAAATACATATGTTTCAAATTTAAAAATACCTAAAGTTTCAGGGAAACTTGTGTTTCAGGATATTTGCTTATTTAATGAAGCTCTAATTTGCAAGCAGCTTTGGAGAATTAATATTTTGCCAGCTCTTCTGGTAAGTAAAATTCTGAAAGGCATATGCTTTCCTAATTGCTCTTTCTGAAATCATTCTAGAACAAGAAGATGTAAAAAGTAGATGACACGGCGCAATATATAGATAGGAAATAGACGGGATCCAGAGATCAAATACAACAGTGGAGGTACTATATATCTAATATGGAATACAAAATACATGAGGTGAGGTTGGTGATGAAGAACACTAGGCACCCACACAAAACAAGCCAACTAACTTGTTCAAAAGAAGAAGACTTAACTCGGCTCACTACTTCACTTGCGAGGGACTGTAAAATTGATCCACAAGCTCCACTTCCGGCAACGGTTGGAACTTGGAATTAAACCTCACCAGGGCTCTAAATGCCCTGGAAGGTGAAAGAGAGGTTCTATTGGAGAAGCAGACCAAACTGGAGGGCAAATATCAGGAGTTTGTCGCGTTTTTTGTACAGTGCAGCACCATTTGCGTTTTGATGATGGCGGGTGGGCTTTTCATAGGCTACTATCTCCACAGCAAGGTTCATGGCTATATCATCACTGCCCTAGCCATGAACCTTGTTGTGGAGATAGTAGCCTATGAAGAGCCCACCCGCCATCATCAAAACTCAAACGGTGTTGCACTGTACGAAAAACGCGACAAACTCCTGGTATTTGCCCATAAGCTTGGTCTGCTTCTCCAATAGAAGCTCTCTTTCACCTTCCAGGGCATTTAGAGCCCTGGTGAGGTGAATTCCACCCGTTGCCGGAAGTGGAGCCTGTTGAGCCTGTGGCTGAATCCCAGATGAAGAGCCCTGAATCTCCGAGGATGGGATATCAATGTTATGCAACATATTTTTTGTTTTGGCTTTTTCTGTTTTAATTTAAAGAGAAGAGATGTGTAGAAGATGCAAGATATCGATAAGAATAGCCTAGGTAGGTTGGTATTTATACTAATATATACCACAACATCAGTCACAAGGGCTCACAAATTAGACATACCTACTCAAACCCTATATAACGTAGGCTGGAATTTGACAAGGGTTTCCTTAGGCTGCTATTCCTTATTTAAGACCTGTTTAACGCCGAACAAATTTTTTTTAAAAAAAAAAAAAAAAAAAAAAAAAAACTTAGGCTATTTTAGTAAAGGTTTTATTGAATAAAAAATATTAACTTTATTAATATGTAGTCTTTCACTTATATATCATCATACTTGTTTTTTAATAACTTTTTATTCTACAATGTGTATTCTATTAATATAAAAAACAATTTAATTTTCACTATAACTAATTTGAATTCGACAAATGAACCTTAATTTATCTTATAGAGAAATTAGTAAAATTAACATATATTTTTTAGAAATTATACTAAAAAAACTAACTTAAGAAATATATTTGTTACACCATGTGAGTCATGATATCTATTAATATATAATAAGAATTAACTTAATTCAAATTTAGTAACTATTTTCCGCCAAATTCATTAATTATTGTCTAAATATAGCTAGCATTAATTGCAATACATAATATGGAAGAAATCATAAAAATATTTCATACAAAAATAATATAAAGACAATTAATGTAAATTGAAGGCTAAATAGAAATTACCATATATAAAAAATATGGTAATTATATAATATAGAGACGACAATTAATATTATATAAAATATAGACATGGCAATTAATATTATATAAAAATAATATAGAGACGGAAATTAATATAATATATAATATTTATAATGATTATTAATAATTATTATAGTTTGTAATATTATAATTAATATTAATTCACATGAAGAATATTAGTTATGAATCTATGTAACAAAATAATATGATATAAATTTTTATTTATATGATATTAGCCCAATATATATAGTTATAAATCTTTATCATTTAATGTTAATAATCATTCATGCGTGTACAATAATGTCTTTATTTATTCGGGTTATATCATTAATGAAAAAAAAAATTGGACTATTTATAAATTTTTTTGTTAGCATTTTTATTCGTATTTTAATAGTTTATATATAGGTATTTATCTCGATAATCATATGTTTTGGAATATCATTTGTTCATACCAAATCATTAATTTATAAACCATTATTAATTGAATAAATATTCTTGATTTTTTTAACACCAACGCATTAATTTTGTTCACGCTAATGCATCATGGAATAAATATTCGGACCCCTTTTTGTTCACGCCAATGCATTATGGAATAAATATTCTGGATCATTATTTATGGAATAAATATTGGGACTCCTTTTTAACGTGAATGCATTAATTTCGGTCAATACAAATGTGCTAAAAAAAATTGTATAAAAGGATATTCACTACCACCATTATTTCTTCACGTCATTCACAGAGTTCAGAGAAAAAAAAAACAAAATACAGAGATAAATTTCAGAACACATCGATAATATAATGCCTCCAGTTTGGGATACACTCGATTCCGTGAGTAGGACAAACAAACCTTATTTGCTTTTGAGAGCAGTCCGAATAATTGAAACGCATCACGAACGGGAGAGCTGGAACGCATTCCATATACTGTTTCATGATGAACAGGTACATATTTTCATTTGTAATATCAAATTTATATAATTTGAAAAATTATTTTAATTAATATTTATAAATTTATTTTGTAGGGCGCACTTATTAAAGTCATAATATGTTGTATATATGGAGATTTTTTATAACTTTTTACCAATGACGATTTTATGTTTACTTTATGAATGTCGTACGTATTATAATAACTTATTAATTAATGACCTTTTAATTTTTTCTAAATATTTACTAACCCGTGCATCGCACGGGTTACATACTAGTATATAGAAGAACGGTTCAAATAAGAACAAGCCTTAGTTTAAAAAAATGCGAGAATGTTATTTTTAATCATGTACAATGCTAGTTTAATTTTCGTTGTTTTCTGTTTTTTAACAAAAATATTTTAAAAACATCAAATATATAATATAATATTGCCTATGTATATGATAGACACAATATGACATACACTATCTACATATTTAATACAATTTTCAAAAAATTAACAAATATACGACATTCAAAAGCTCTGATTTGATTCTCTAGGTGGTCTATTCTGACAAGGATTTTCAATTCTTGGATACAAATCTACATGGTGAAACTTTTTTTAGTTGAGATATTAGGTACTCTAGGACTTTTGATTAAAAAAGGATTATGATTCTATTTCCCTATTAACAAGTGCAACGAGATAGGATTAATTACTATAAATTAATGATAACTGTCAAAATGAGCTAAGAGAAGCATTAAACTCATGAAAAGCAAAAGAGACATCATACTGAAAATGGATTTTCTTCATCAATAATTGTGTTGCATGCTTGCTTGTTTTCAGCCACGTATATATATAGCTATCTTCCAACCTATCTAGGTTAAAACAAAATTGTCTATCCTTATCTAAAAGGGAAAAAGCCAACTGGTACAATAGAGGTAAAACGACTCTCCCTCTTCCTCACAGCTGCATGCTTGCTTGTTTTCATGCACACGTCATGAGGTGATCTAATGGCTGCAAGCTTTCCACTTATCTGATTATGATCTGAGGGCTGAGATGATGGCATATTACATGGAGCTTGTGACTTTTCTTTATTCGTGCCATCATCATCTTGATCAAGGGTCAAGATTGAAGCTGAAGTGTGAAGTTGATTTCCAACAATAACATATGTTATTTCGGTTTTTTATTATTTTAAATTATTATATTTCTTTAAAAAAAGTGATGCGATTAATAAATGTGATACTTCATAGATTAGATTGATGAGGAGTGAAGTTTTTTATGCAACACTACTATATACCGTAATATAATGAATACAATAATAAATATTTTATTTTTATGTTTATTATTGATTTTTATTTTATAATACTATCCTAATCAAATATTTCATAAATTTATCTGATCAAACCGAAAAGTACTCCGACCATTTCTGGTTCAATACTTTTTTTAGTTGGCGGTTCCAAAACCAAAATCGTAAAAAAAAATTGAAAAAATAAAAAAATTGAGTTTAAATTCAAATTTGATGGTTTAGATCAATTGAAATAGGTGTTTATCGATTCTTAATTGGTCGAACCCTCCAGCATGGATCAAAAGAGTGAAAGCATTCGTGTAATTACGAATATTTTTAAATATATCAACGTTTCAAGTTTGGTCAAACGTTCCAGCACTGGTCAAAAGAATTGTAACATTCCTGTAATTATGAGTATTTTTAATATTTCACACGAGAATTTTCTTCATTACGCAAAATACGCAAAAATACTAGTGTCCATTTTCACAGACACTAACGTACATTCTGTACAAGTGATGGACCAAAGCTTTCTCAGAGACGCGTTTTTCTCTGTTTCCTTCTTCATAATCTTTGCTACGGACATCTCAAAGTCCTCCTGAGTTACGTGGACCCTCCTTTCTCTCAGAGCAAACATACCTGCTTCAGTGCAAACAGCCTGCAAAACCAAAACAAACTTCAGCATTTACTTTTTTTTTTTATTAATCATTAAATGTCCTTTATTTCATGTTCTCGAGGGAGCAATGCCTAATTTGATATTCTGGAAGAAGGTCCATAAATTCATTTCCAATGTGTAGTTGTAGTACGAAATTTCTAGTTACTGCATGGCGGTGGATATGATGTTACCTCAAAAAATATAAGTAACTGGGGACGAGATACTTGTACGTGAAAAGAGACATGCATCGAAGAGATGTACATAATGCCCACAAAATAATTGAGATCTTATATAGAGTTAGATTAGATACTAAACATCAAACTTGATACTTACAACTACATACCTGAATTTATAGGAAAATTTTGAAGGTTTTACTAACAAGGAGACCTCAACTTAACCTTCCTAGAGGACAAGTTGGCAGCAATAATCAATTCATGCTGCACAAACTAAATTTCAAGATATTTAAAACTTTCCGATGTATGCATAATTACTTGGTAATAAAGCCAGAATGCACAAACATTCATGGCCTACAATATTGTACAAACTTCCATGTCATTTGTTAATGAAGGAAGACGCCTTCCAGAAAACCGATCAAATACTTAACTTGGTTGAGGTAAATAAAAAAAAATATAGCATTAGTTGTACCTTCAATTCAGCACCAGATGCACCACTCATCTTCTCAGTAATCTTCTTGAAATCAATCCCTCTCATTAAATTAATTTTCCTCGAGTGGATCTTCAATATGCCAAACCGAGACTGTAATTCGTTTTCAAACAACTAATGTTAGAAAGTCAAATGTGATGCCATTGTCGAAGGGCAAATAAAGGTGAATAAAAGATGAAAATCCTCAGGTTTTCTAACTTGTTCAAGGATTTGTATCAATAATGCTATTACTGACATATTGAGCACCACACCAATGGAATATAAAGCATAAGAATAAAAAAGAACCATAAAAATGTATCTCTGATCACAAATAGCTCACATCTTCATTAGGATTTGGGAACTCGATTTTCCTATCAATTCTTCCAGGCCTTAGAAGAGCTTGGTCCAGAATCTCAATTCTATTGGTAGTCATCAATACCTGTGTAGAACAAGGGTACCAAACAATAATTACCATTTCCGGTTACCAAATCTGAACTTAAAACCACTAGATTCTTAAGCACCCGTTATTTTCTAGAATGAAATAAATAAGTAGGAAGGAGAAAAAGGAAATGGAAAGATAAACATAAATGGCAAGAAATTAGATGTAATATCAATAAAAAAAATTCGACATACTTTTAACTTATTAGATGCCTCAAATCCATCCAGTTGGTTGAGAAGTTCCAGCATAGTTCTCTGAACTTCACTGTCCCCATTTCCACTCCCAGATTCCATACGAGCAGATCCAATGCTATCAGTTTCATCCATGAAGATGATAGATGGGGCATGTTCTCTGTCAAAATGAGATCGTCACCAAATGCAGTCTATCGGAATATTTCCAGTGAATAATATCTAAACGACTCATGAATGGATAAACTAACCTGGCCATCACAAAAAGTTCTCTCACCATCCGAGAGCCTTCTCCAATGTACTTCTGAACTAATTCAGAGCCCGAAACTCGGATAAATGTGCAGTCAGTGTGGTGGGCTACCGCCCTTGCAAGCAGAGGTGCCGGGAGGACCATACAGCAACACTCCCTAAAGCAATTGAAAGGTATAAAGTATAAACAATTGGAAATGCTTTTAACAGTTCATGGAATAAATGTTTATTCTTTCCTTATTGCACACATTACCTTAGGTTGAGCAATACCAAGACTCTCGAACAATTCAGGATGTTTGATTGGAAGTTCAATCACCTGTAATACAGGAGAGCAAGGAAATGAAGATCACAAATTTTATGAGGATAATAATAAAGATCCAGAATCCATACGTGATGATAGATTCAAAAAGATACATATCAAACTAAGATCATAAGACACGTTTGATTTCCTTCAGAATTAGAATAAAGTCCTACAAATTTCTTGCAAAGGTTCTGATAAACAATGGAGGAGAGGAAGATATGGGACTGAATTGAAGCAAAATCTATCTTATAAGCTCCTATGACAGTGAAATTACATATCCTCAGTAGCAAGAAGAGAATTCAGAATAAATAAATCGTATTATTTTAATGTCCTGGTGCCACTTATCCACCACAACCATCGTTCTTAAGCATTCAATTCTACCTAATGAACACATTGCCTTACCAAAAAAAAAAAATACAAATGTCGATCCAGTTTTAATCCTCTAAGACCATTAACCAGCTGAAATTACATAAATCAAAGACACTGACAAGACAAAACTTTGAATTCTGAATAAACTTACATTGGAATTATCTGTGCCGCAAAAGCACAAAGAAAAATGGGGGAATGCTTTGAACAATTTCCCACAAACAACACATAATGGTGAGCGATCCATTGCAAATTAGCAAGGAACTAAGATAACAAGAAACAGAAAATCCCAGGATACACACCTCTTTTATCTTTTTAATTTTCTGGTCTAGACCACCAATCATGTCATAAGTGGAATCCGGAACTTTTTCTTCTTAAGATTCACCGGCGGATCAACTTTACTAGGTAGGATCAAGTGGAGCACATAGCTATCATTACGTAAAGCAACCCTTGTTGAAGATGTCTATGCTCGTATCAATGTCAACTACATACTTCCCCTCAGGATGGACCTAAACAAAGATAGCACAAAAATTCAATATTAGAAAATAATAGGTAGACAAAAGCTTCTTTTACTAATATTGTTAAGTTGAGACAACGTGAAGATCATTGTTCGACAGAACACATAAAGATCTGACAAAGGAAACAAAAGTACAAACTGAATAATTGCTTTCAGAAAATTTATACTCTTTTTTCCTCACACCCACCTATTCGTTGTAAGAGGTTGGACCAGAATTAAACTTACTTTGTATCTTATAACTGTTATGCCAGGTAAAGAACATGCACAGACATCACACCTTTGAAGAAGTCGAAATATAGAAATAAAAGCAACCAATTCGTACGAAAAAGTCATTCCTGAGAAGCTCCATTGAATAATACCACTCTAAATTCAATCCTCCTTAACAAACAGTTAATAAACCCCAATTCTTGAAATATGAAGACTCGGGAAAATAATAATCACAAAACTCTTCTCCAAATTTTCAATTTGTATTTTCCAGTCAGATAAAATGATAAAAGATCCCTCTTTTGGAAAAATAAGAGACAAAATAAGAACCAAAGACAGTCCAAATTAAAATCTTGAATAAACACTAGCATCAATCTGCACCCATTCGTAAATATTTGATTGCTACATATAACATCAGAACTGATAAAAGCAGGAAGAAAGAGAGTAATAAACTATATAAATTATAATGAACACTCGTACGAAAGGATTGTGCTGTTGCAGAAGATATGAAACTAACCTTAACAAGGACCTTAGATTTTCCCATGACTTTGACAACTTCTCCCGCATATGATCCAGGCTCCTGAAGAAGCTGCAACTCTTCCTTCACTGATCTCACTGTCATTAGGAACAAATTGTTTTAGTTGGAGATATATTCCCCATACCACGTCCTAAACAAATCTATAATGCATAAAATCTGCTTTATACCAAACTTTTTTGTATCCATCTTTAACAAGCCAATTTCTACCAATCCCACCTCAACAACAACCACATTAGGATAAGAATGTGGAGAGCCACGAAAAAAACATCATGCTTGGATGAACATAAATAGTGAAATCTAGTCATGGCACATATATACCTACAATGGAGCTTCAAACTTCCAGTCTAAGGCTACTATGAGGTCCAAATCTTCATGAGTAAAACTTGTTTTCAAATTTTGTTATTGTTGAACATAAACCAGAGACAGTCCAAATAAAATAAGCCATATAACAACCCTAGTGTGGAAGAATAGGAAAAATTCTCCAAATCAACATCCAATGAAACAAGAAAACTAAATCATTTTCAAAAGCAAAAAGAGGATCAACTAGCCAATGTAGGACAAAAATACTATTCAAGATAAAATTATTGCCATACACCCATATTTTCTTAAGTTTCACCATCAAAAGGAATATCTTGCCAACACTCAAAATCTAATTTCTATTCAGCCAAACACCCAAAACATACAAGAAAATCATTACATAAACTACATAACAAGAAGAAGAAGAAAAAAAGCTGAAAAACTATTCCCCACGCCCTAGGGTTTCAGAAACGGCAACAAGTAGAGTTCACGTCCACAATTGAATCCACAGGGAGATGACAACATTAAAACATACCTCCGGCATTTACGTCATTGCGTTGAGCTTCTAATCGTTGCTGATCGTCTGACGGACTAGTATAGGAAAAAATTCAAAACTAGTCCCACAAGTATAGGGAAGGGAGGTGATATTTTTGGTCCCGATGGAATGCAAAAAATTCAGAACTAGTGCCACAACTTGTAAGAAAATATGAACACGTCGGATGCCAGCGTGTAAAAAAATAAGCCATGTGTGCGCCATGTGGCGTTCCGGGCCAGAAATAGTAAATCCGGCGAAAAAGTCCTACTATTGATCATTTTGTAAAAGCTGTGGGACTATTCATATTTTCTGCATTCCGCCGGGACCAAAATTGTCACCCCCTATACCTGTGGGACTAGTTTTGAAACTTTCCCATGTATGCACTATTAAAAGAATCGCGTTTGGAAACTTTACCTTTTTTTTTTGTATAATGTTGTCATGTATCTTTATATTTTGGGAAACATAAACTTGTAGTTTACAAAGCGTAACAATAGAAATTTATTAACAAATTTATTGGAATTACTTGTGATTTTTAAACGTAAATAAAACGTCCAAATATATGTTCATAAAAGTATATATTAACAAAAAACAAAAGAACATGGTTGCTATGTTCAGAGTTTATTTGTGGATTATTATTAATTGTTATGGTCCATATCATTATATTTATCCACTTGATTTAATATGTTGAACAAAAAACAAAAGAACACGGTTCCAAAACAGGGACAGCTTAGCAAAAAAGAATATATATATATATATATAAGAACATAAAATAAAAGGAAAAGAAAGTATAGAACTAGCTTATTAATACTAAATACTACTTATTCAAGCTTGTCTCATGATATGTGCATTATTGTCTGTTAATAGTTTATATATCAAGATTCTTTTATCTGAATAGAGACTTTTAAGTAGAATTGCTATAAATCTAATAAAATAACATCTGTAATAGACAAATTGAACATTCATTCCATGAAAACAAAGAAAATACAGAGTAGAGTGGCTCTAACTGATGAAGAAAACAAATCAACCAAAAGCGAGGCACCTAACAGCAATACGAGGTGAGGTTGGTGATGAAGAAAAGGAAACAACAAAAAGCCTAGGCATCTAAATAAGCCAACCAACTTGTTCAAAAATAGAAGACTTAACTCTCACTACTTCTCTTGCCGGGTACAGAGAAGTTGATTCAGCAACCAAGAGACACCGCAAACAGCAGCCACGCTATCACGACCCACCAGAAGAGGTCCCACCCGAATCGGGTGGACCACTTGAGGGTGGACACCAATTTAGCAGCCCTTTCCATCGGCTTCCGTCTCCTCCCCGTTGGCATAATCACCAATGTCAAAATCGGCAATGACGTCGACAGCAGCAATCCGAGCTTCATTGGCAATTGTCTTCGCATGGCCGGCTTCTTGCCGTAGCTCAGAGGCCTTCGCCCGAGCAGCGGCGTCCGTTTTAGCATCCTCGACAGCTTTTTAGCAGCCTCTTCCGCAGTCATCTCGGCCTCAGCATCAACAGTGGTGGGGATGGCTTCCACAGCTCCAGTGATGGTGGGGGCGTCTGGCTGTGGCACAACATTAGCTTCAGCAGCAAGAGCACGAGTGTCGACTGTAGCAGAAGCGTCTAATCGTGGTGATAGCCTTCTGGATAAGAGCAGCTTCGAACAAAGGTCTCGCAGCATGGCCCCTAATTTGTTGGTGGGTGGGGTTTCCGTTCAGATAACCATTTACCAAGTCATGGCACCAATCTGCAGCCTGCCGGAGATTATGTGTCTCCTTACCTACTATGTAGGCACTCTAATCTATATGAGCCACAAGCCTCTTGGTTGTCAAGACCACCATGGCCAAGAGCAAAGTGTATGTGATGTTGATCAATGCAGTGGTTATATAGCCATGAACTTTGTTGTGGAGATAGTAGCCTATGAATACGCCACCCGCCATCATCATGACACAAACAGAGTTGCACTGCACGAAGAAGGACACAAACTCCTGGTATTTAGCAAGGAGCTTGGTCTGCTTCTCCAATAGAAGCTCTCTTTCAGCTTCCAATGCGCCTTGTTAATGTGACTTCCGACCTTTGCCTCTTGCTCATTGGCAGGATATGGCGGCTGTTAGTGAGGCGGCTGCTGCTGGTGAGGCGGCGGACCACAAGTGGAGGGGCCTGCTGGTGAGACGTAGAACCTGAAGAACCATGAATCTCAGATGAAGATGGCATATCGATGTTATGCGACATATTTTTTGTTTTTGCTATCTTTTTTATTTAATTTAAAGAGAAGATTCAACTTTCAAGTTATATCGATAAAGAATGAATAGGTCGGCTGGTATATAAAGGCCTACCTAGTATAACCTTAGGCTGCTATTTGACAAGAGTGGTTCAAATAAGAATAAGCCTTAGTTTATAAAATTAATCATGTACACTACTGCTAGTTTAATTGTCGTTATTTTATTTTTTTTTTTTACAAAAACAAAATATTTTAAAAACATCATATATATATATATATATATATATATATATATATGTATATATAATACTGCCTACCTATGTATATGATAAACACCATATGACATGAGCTATTTATATATTTAATACAATTTTTAAAAAATTACCAAATATACAATATTCAAAAGTTGTAATTCGATTCTTTAGTAGGTGGTCTATTTTGACAAAGATTTTTAGTTCTTGGAACGGTATTATCCTGTTGAGATCGTTTTAGTCTCATGTTTGGGAGTTAGTAGTTTTTTTAGTTTTTGTTTGTGTTGTTGTGAGTATGTTCGTCTAGTATTGCTAGGTCAGTTCGGATATGCCCTTTTAGTCTTTTCAACAGTTGGTTGTACCTTTAAGCTATTGGTTGTTTTCTCTTCGCACTTTGTGCGGTTTTTAGTTATATAATATCTCTACCGTTTCGGACGCAATGAAGAAAATGCTCGTGTGAAATATTAAAAATACTCATAATTATTGGAACATTTGACCAAACTTGAAACGTTGATATGTTTTAAAAATATTCACAATTACAGGAAAGCTACCGGTCTTTTGACCCATGCTGGAGGATTCGACCAATTAAGAATTGATAAACATCAGTTCAATTGATCTAAATTATCAAATTTGAATTTAAACTTCATTTTTTATTTTACGATTTTGGTTTTCAACCGCGCGCCAACTAAAAAAAGTATTGAACCAAATTGCCGGAGTACTTTTCGGTTTGATCAGATAAATTTATGAAATATTTAATGATGATATATTATGAAAATCAATGATAAACATAAAAATAAAATATTTATTTATTGTATTCATTCTATTCTGGTATATTGTGTTGCAAAAAAAAACATTCACTCCTCATCAATCTGATCTATGAAGTATCATATATATTAATCGAATCACTTTTTATTTTAAAGAAAAATAATAATTTGAAATAATTAAAAAAAAACTGAAATAATATACGTTAACAATAATTTATAGTAATTAATCCTGCCTCGTAGCACTTGTTAATAGTGGAATGAAATTATAATCCTTTTTTAATCAAAAAAGTTTCACCGATGTAGATTTGTATCCAAGAACTAGAAATCCTTGTCAAAATAGACACCTACTAGAGAATCAAATCACAGCTTTTGAATATTGTATATTTGGTAATTTTTTAAAAATTGTATTAAATATATAAATAGCTCATGTCATATGGTGTCTTTCATATACATAGGTAGGCAGTATTATATATATATGATGTTTTTAAAATATTTTTTTTTTGTTAAAAAAATAGAAAATAACAAAAATTAAACTAGCAGTATTGTACATGATTAATTTTTTTAAACTAAGGCTTACTCTTATATGAACCACTCTTGTCAAATAGCAGCTTAAGGTTTTACTAGGTAGGCCTATATATACCAGCCGACCTATTCATTCTTTATTGATATATCTTGAAAGTTGAATCTTCTCTTTAAATTAAAATAAAAATGAAAGCAAAAACAAAAAATGTGTCGCCTAACATCGATATGCCATCTTCAACTGAAATTCATGGCTCTTCAGGTTCTACGTCTCGCCAGATCCACCTGTGGGTTCTCCGCCGCCTCACCAGCAGCCGCCAGATCCGGCCAATGAGCAAGAGGCAAAGGTCGGAAGTCACATTACCAAGACTTTAAATGCCTTGGAAGCTGAAAGAGAGCTTCTATTGGAGAAGCAGACCAAGCTCGTTGCTAAATACCATGAGTTTGTGTTCTCCTTCTTCGTGCAGTGCAGCTCTGATTGTGTCATGATGATGGCGGGTGGCGTATTCATAGGCTACTATCTTCACAGCAAAGTTCATGGCTATATAACCACTGCATTGGTCAGCATCACATACACTTTGCTCTTGGCCATGGTGATCTTGACAATCAAGAGGCTTGTGGCTCACATAGGTTGGAGTGCCTACACAGTAGGTAAGGAGACACATAATCTCCGACAGACAGCAGACTGGTGCCCAATGGTAATCTGAACGGAAACTCCACCCAGCAACAAGTTAGGGGCCCTGCTGCGAGGCCTTTGTTCGAAGCTGCTCTTATCCAGAAGGCTATCACCACGACAGACGCTGCTGCGACAGCCGAGGCCTGTGCTCTTGCTGTTGAAGCTGATGTTGTGCCACAACCAGACGCCCCCGCCACCACTGGAGCTGTGGAAGCCATCCCCACCACCGCTGA
Organism: Striga hermonthica; assembly: GCA_902706635.1. NCBI lineage: Eukaryota > Viridiplantae > Streptophyta > Magnoliopsida > Lamiales > Orobanchaceae > Striga > Striga hermonthica. The sequence continues at coordinate 10,130,848 of CACSLK010031655.1, read as the reverse complement.
TGCTGAGGCCAATATGACTGCGG